>JAODAL010019368.1:0-72236 GCA_025379985.1 Phyllomedusa bahiana | reverse complement strand
TTATATTTTTTGGGTAAAAGTGCTAACCCCACTTGGCCTACATATGTTGTCTTTTATAAGTGTGGCCACAAAAAAATGTAAAGCTTGCTATTATGTTCCAACTACTAGAAAATTTGGAACTCTTAAAAGAACCCACATATTTATTCCCCCTTTTGCAGACATACAAAGAGGGGCAAAAAACGTGCTGTTTTAGTGTCTTTCCCTTTTATAAGGGGTGTTAAAAGTTTTAAGAGAATTTAATTTCTCAAACTGGCTTTTTTCACCCAAAAAAGAGTCCCACTTTCAGAAAAGTCCCTTAATTCATCCCGCCCACCTTGGGGCTAGCCCCACCCCCTCACAAGGGTTGATCTAATACTTTGGAACAAGTAGAAATAGTCAATAACGTCAGGGCTAGGAAAAGCGGGACCTTTTTCGGGCTGCAAGCTGCCAATTTGACTTAAATGCTCTGAAATTTTTTGTACACACAATAAGGACCCACCTGAAACGCAGTCTACCAGCTTTTGCGTCTCAGCAAGGGGGCAAAAATCTATGTAAACAGTTCCCTTTTTAATCGTATCATTACAAATAAGTTTTTTAGGAATCCACAAGCGATAAATAAAAAGGGAAAACAGATTGTCCCCCTGCCGTTTTGCCCCCAAAATTTGCCTTCCATTTTCTGCCTGCCCTAAGAAGTAAAAGGGCAATTTGGCTTGGCCCTACCCAAAATAGTGAAACACAAAAAAACCAACAAGAAGGCTCCAAGGTTTTCCAAATTTTAAAACTAAGAAGGTCTATTGTGGGAAAACTGTTTTATTGGCTTATAAGGAACTATATACAGGATTATGAAAGCAAATAAAACTTTCCCAATTATTCCCCCAAATGGTTTTTACTAAGGACAAAGTTTGGGGAGACCAACCGACCTTTTTTTATGAAAGGAATAGAAGTCTGGATAGCGAGGGCGGCTTGGGGAACGTGTTTTTTACTTTGCAAAGGCTTTGACACTGTCCCCATAAACTCACAGGATAAATTAAAATCTATTGGGTTAGGGAAAAAAATGTGTAATTGATTTAAAAAAGGGTATCGATTAACACAAGAGGGGTGGGAAATACTGTACCAAAAAGGGCCCCCGGGGATGAGTATGTCCCCAAGGTTATACTGGGCCCTTTTATTCAAAGATGTTTAAAGGGCATGGAAATAAAAAAATCCGTTTTTATTTTGCAGATACACCAACTTGTAGTGCAATCTTTTGGGAAATGTTCATTAATTTTAAGCAACCAACCACTGAAGACATTCCCCTTAGGTGCACCCTTTTTGTGCAATTTGTGCCAAAAAACTGTTGATGCCTATTCAATAAAAAAATAACTGTAACACCAAAAATAGGGGCATTACTAAGGGACAACCATTTTAAGTCCTAAAAGAGGCGCAAAATAGGGGTTCCAATTTAATCTATTGCCTAAGTTTTCTTGGGGGCCTAGATAAGGGGCAAACAAATTATACATGCAAGGGAAACACTCCAGATTTTTTTACATTTTTAAAATTCATTCAGGCACACTATACACTCATTTAATGCGCCATAAAACTGGTGTGGCAGTGCCTCTTTTCTGACATGTCACCCACTGAGTGTTTGGGCATCCACTTGGCAAATGAGGTTCAATGTGGATAAATGTAAAGTTCTACATCTGGTACTAATAATCTGCAGGAATCATATATCCTGTGGGGATGGGGGAGACTGTAAGAATCGCTTGTTGAGAAGGATCTTGGCATACTTGTTTATCAGAGACTACAGAACAGCATGTTATGTCAATCAGCTGCCTCTACACTGTGTTCCAAATTACTATGCAAAAAGTGTTTAGGAGTGATAAGGTAAGAATTTTTTTGTTTTTCATTTAAACTCATTGAGGTGACGTGTGTCAGGGCTCTTTATTCACTGAAAGCATTTGCAGACACCTGTGCTAATTAGTTTGCGGGTTGTGTCCATTAAAGGAAAGACTACTTAAAAAGGGCTGTCCCACATTATTAAAGCACCACATTTTCAGCCAAAATGGGAAAGAAAAAGGATGTGTCGGTTCCCTGGAAAGCAACAAATTGTGAGTGTTTAGGTCAAGCATGAACTACAATCAACATTGCCAAGACACTTCATCGTGATCATCGCACAATCAAGAAGTATGTAGCTGATTCACAGCACACACGTGTGAGTGCTGATAAGGGAAAATTGAGGATTCTTTCCAACAGGCAATTACGTCATGTTAAAAGAGCAGCTGCAAAAATGCCTTGTCATAGCAGCAGACAATTTTTGAAGCTGCTAGTGCCTCAAACGTCCCCGAACAACAAGATGCAGGGTCCCTTTAGAAGGGTTTTCAGCTGTGTGTAAGCCATCCTGTCGACCTCCTCTATCCACTGCACACAAGCAAAATGGCTCCAGTGGGCCAAACAACACATGAAGACTGACTTCAAAACTGTTTTGTTCACCGATGAGTGCCGGTGCAAACACTCGATGGTCCAATGAAAAGGATTGGAGGATGGGTAGTTGAGGGCACCCCCATGCAAACACGCTACGGCGCCAACAAGGAGGAGGTGGAGTAATGTTTTTGGCTGGAATCATGGAGAGTGAGATTGTCGGCCCTTTGGATCCCTGAAGGGTAAAATGAACTCCATAATGTATGTGGAGTTTCTCAAACAGCACTTCCTGCCCTGGTTCAAGAAAAGAACCATGCATCCGCAGCAAGATCATTTTTATGCTGATAATGCACCGTCTCATGCTGCAAATAACACATCTGCATCTCTGGGTGCAAAGGGCATTTAAAAGGGGACAACTTATGGGGTGGCCCCCCTCCTCCCCTGACCTCAACCCCATTGAAACCTCTGGGGCATCATCAAAAGAGTGTTATGATGGCGGAGGCAGTTCACATCTAAGGGAGCAGCTCTGGGGGGGTATTCTTCCTCATGCAAAACAATTAAAGCAGAAACCATCCAAAACCTGACAAATTCAATGGACGAGAGAGTCAGAAGCTCATTTCGAACAAGGGTTCCTATTTGCACATGTAACATCACCTAGAATAAAGTTTTTTGACTTGAAAACTGGGTTTTATTCAGTTTGTAATAACCCCGCTAATGCTTATAATTTACAAAATGGCAATTTTTTTTGTTCGGTATAAAAATGAAAAGGTTGAAAACTCTGCTGTGCATAATAATTTTTGAACATGCATTTTGAGTGCATTTAATTGTTTTTTTTTTTTTATAAAAATCCTTTTATCATAGGCATTTGTTCAAAAACTTTCAATTATACTCTAATAGTTGATGACTTGAAAATTACAAAAGACTCAATTCATATTGGTAATTTGGGAAAAAAAGATAAAATATTATTTCAAATAATTTGGAACACAGTGTAAGGCAAGGGAGGATAATTGGCATATAATTAAAAAGGCATGACTCGCGGGACAGGGGTGTAGTATTATCACTGTATAAAGCACTGGCGCAGCCTCACTTTGTATATGCTGTTCAGTTTTGGGCACCAGTTTATAGAAAGGATATAATGGAGCTAGGGACAGTGCAAAAATGAGCAACCAAACTAATAAGGGGAATGGAGCATCTTAGTTATCGTCATGGAGTGTGCCGCGACTCCTGCTCCTGGCCGCAGCTGCCCCGCTCTGATCCAATATCCCCAGCCTTACTTACCTAGCCGTGCTCCTGCTTTCGTCCCTGCTTTGACAAGTGCCGGCATGCGCGCCCTCTTTCCAGGGTGCGCGGGTGGCAGCTCTTAAAGATTAAAAGGGCCAGTGCATGGGTAATTGATTAATTACCAGGTGCTGACCCCATGGGCGACATGTATGAAAGGGTTTTTCACCCTTTTTCTGGAAAATGCACCTAACTGAGCCAGCTATGATGTCTAATGTACCTATTGAATGTGTTAGGTGCATTGTTCGTAAGACTCGACACATTCGAAGGCGCTTAACATGAAGGGGTGTCCTGGGGGCGTTATTGAGGTGTTTTGGAGTTGTGTCACACCACATTCGTAAGATTAGATACATATATGAATGTGAATATGTTCAGCAAAACTAGGCACATTACTGCTCTGACAGGCAGACCTATGTGAATATGGTCTGCTTGAGCCTGAGGAATCGAAGTAAATCTAGATTTCCCTTATTTCTCAACTTACACCAGTACATTAATAAAAAGTAATTTATTATAATTATCAAACTGTGTAAAATGTAATTATTTAAATTTAATGAAAAAGTGATCATATAAAATTAACATAAAAGTATATAATATCCCCAAAATATAGAAATATCTCCTATAAAATGTATTTAAAATTCATAGAATCTTTTCTAATTTTACATTAAATAATAGTGTTGAGTGATTACATTGGCTATCGACATCGGGCGATAGTCGATAGTCCGCCACCATCAATAAGGTTTTTCGATAGTCGATCATCTCCGATGACCATTAAAGTCTATGGGAGAGCAACAACACCTTCATTCTTACACCCAAACAGGGCTGGAGAAGCTGGAATTAACAGCCACAACAGTCAATGGATACCTGCTACATCTTAGGCACAACACTTAGGCTATAAAAGCCACAAAAAAAATTTTCACAAAACCATTCACATCCCTGTCTTGTCCACAGCATGACCCTTAAAATGTCCCCCCAAAAATTTAAAAAATCCCAAGAAGGCAGTATTTTTAAACCCAATCTTTTTAAATTGAACGGACATTGAAAACCCTGTCCGGGGAAAACGCAGCATAAACCCAAAAAACCCTTGCTTTGACCCACAGTTTTAAAAATTTCCCGGGAAGGGAAAGGGTAGTCTTTGGGAACCCCCTTTTTATTTTGAACTGGACTTTGCCAAACCCTGCCCTGACCGCAGCATGCCCTTAAACCTGTCTCCCCCACAGATTAAAAAGGGGGGGGAAAAAAAAAAAGGTTTTTAAACCCAAAATTTTAGTTAAACCCTGGACTTTGGACTAGAAAATTTTCCTGGCCCCGAAATTTAATGACCTTTAAAACCCCTGCTGCCCCCCAAATTTAAAAATCCCCGGAAAAAGGGTCATTTCCCAACCCACCATTTTAGTTTCACTGGACTTTGACAAACCCTGCCCTTCCCGCGCATGCCCCTTTAAAACCCTTCTGCTAACAGTTTAAAAAAAGGGGCCGGAAAAAGGACCTTTTTAAAACCCACCTTTTTATTTTGAATGGACTTTTGACTAGAACTGTACTGGACCGAATTTATCCCTTAAAACCTGTCTGACCCCAGTTTTAAAAAATGCCGGAAAAAGGATTTTTTAAACCAAACCATTTTAGTTGAACTGGACATTGAAAAACCCTGTCCGGACCGCAGCTTACCCTTAAACCTGTCTGCCCACAGTTTAAAAAAAGTGGGGGAAAAAAAGGATCTTTAAACCACCATTTTTTTTGAATTTGGAACATTTGACTATCCCTTTGTCCGGCCCGCAGTATGACCTTTTAAACCCTGTCTGACCCCCAGTTTAAAAAGTGCCGGAAAAAGGGGGTCTTTCAACCACCTTTTTAGTTAAAATTGGCCCAATTGAATAAAACCTTTTCCGGGAACCCGCATTATGCCATTAAACCGTCTGACCCCAATTAAAAAGTGGGAAAAAGGGGTCTTTCAACCAACATTTTAGTTAAAACGGGACATTGACTTTACCTGTCCTTGCCACAGAATGCCCCAGGGCCAAAATTTTACAGGGGTGGGGTTGAAGCCCGGGGCTGGGTCCGTCATTTAAAAAAACACAGGAAAATAAAAGGGCCCTGATGACGCAGCAACGAAAACTTTTTGTGCTGGCAGATTGGGGGAAAGGGGAAGTGTGAGAACCCCACCCTTCCCTTTCTACACATTCAAGCCGGGGTAGCCCTTTTTTGGCCCCTCCGTATGGGGTGCGGCCAAATTTGAGCTTCATTTGGGAAAATATGGTGGTTAACGCCCTGTTCCAAAAAAGGGTGCCCTTTTTTTTTGGCATTTTTTTTTCTCATTTTATTTCCAACGTGCTGGGGGAAATGGCTCTGTACTTTATTCCCCCTGCCCAAAGCCCCAAAAAACCCTTCCCTTTTCTAAAATAACCTACTTCGGGGTTAAGTTTTTCTTTTCCCTTTCCCTTGTACAATTCAGGGGAAATTTTTTTAAACGAGCTTTTTGGGGTCCCTCCCAAGTTTTTTAGTAGTTTAATTCTAAAAAAACACTTTTTAAAATAGGATGGAATCCCCCAGGGTTTTTGTTTCTTTTTTTTTTAATTATATTAAAGGGGGTTTGGTCCCCAATACAGGGTTTGATATTTATTTTAAAAGATTTTGGGCCAAAAACAATTCTTTTTTCCCATTATGTGCCCTTTAACAGTTTTCCTACCTATTCCTTTTTCTGACGCACCATCCCCCTTGAGCACTTTTGAAAAATTTTTTGAAGAAAAAATGTCTTTTTAGAAAAAAAAATTTTTTAAATAGGACCTGTAGTTGGGCTGCTTGTCCACAAAATCCCCCCCAAAAATTAAAAAAACATGCCCCCAAGACCCCCTTTTTGGGGACAATTGTGAAGAACAAATGTCTGTTAGAAACAAACTTTTTTTTTAAAATAGGCCCTGTAGTAAATGCATGTCACACAAAATGCCAAAAAAATTTTCAAAGAAATTCCCTTTGAGAACTTTGGCCAATTTGAAGAAAAAATGTCTTTTTAGAAACAACATTTTTTAGAATGGGAACCCTGTAGAATTGCTGAAAAAAATTTCCCAAAGCGCATGCCCCAAAAAATTTTTAAAAATGACTTCTCTCCACTTTTTAAAAAATTGGGGAGGGAAAAATGCCACTTAAAGCCAAAATTTCTTTTCAAAAGGGAAAACCCATAATTAACCCTTTACCCAAACAGCAAAAATGCCCCCAAAAAAAATTTATAAATATGACTTCTCACCACTTTTAAAAAATTTGGGGTTTGGGGGGAAAAATTTTCCACTTAAAACCCCTTTTTTCTTTCCAAAGGCCCTTAATTATTCCCGGGTTAATCTCACAGCAACATGCCCCAAAAAAATTAAAAATTAGGGACTTCTCAGCCCTGTTAAAAATGTGAGGGGAAAAATGCCATTTAAAACCACATTTTGTTCCAAAGGCCCAAAATTTAAAGGCTGAAATCCACAGCAACTTTGCCCCCAAAAAAAATTATAAAAAAGGAATTTCAGCCATGTTAAAAATTTTGGGGCAACATGCCCCCAAAACCTTGGGAAAATTTAAAAATTCTAAAGATGAAGTGAGAAAAAATGGAATAGGGTTTTGTCATGAAACCTTGGTGTCTTTTACGGGCCCCCTTTCAAGAAAAACCCAAAGCAAAATAAACTGTTGGGAACTGAGAAAAAAAAATTGCAGTATAAAAAATTATCATTTTAAAAAAATAAGTTTTAAAAAGGGCCAATTTTTTGTTTGGAGAGGAATGTGAAATTAAACCCGCAAAATAAAACGGGGAAACCCCAGCAATTGGGGCCCCAACCCTATCAGAGAAACCCTGCCTGATTCATCTTGATAAAAACAAATGATCCACATTATCTTGGGGAAAACGGAAGCTTTTTTTCTATAATGACTCCCCCGGGTGTGTGAAGGTCCCCCAGTTTTGACGCTGGTGCGGGGAGGGCAACACCTCTAGGCCCTGGCCCAGCCCGCCCCGGGCCATTCGTTCCCTTTTTGGATACCCCAAATTTTATTGGGGGCCGGAAAAAACTTTAAAAAAATATCGGTGTTTTAGACACAGATAGTCGGGGGCCATGATTTTTAACTGGTGTTGGATGTGTGCCCTCATTTCATGCGTTGGTGAGGTGGTTTAAAAAAAGATTTCCGGGGGCACCCCCTTTAGGCTTCTGCCACCTTGCCCGCGGTGCCCTTTCCGAAGGCTTTTTTCGCTTTCCCCTTTTTCTTCACTCGCTGGCGTTGTTCCACCGGACCATTTGAAAAACGTTTAAGCAACGCAACAGATTTTCTCCAGTTTCAATCAGCAAAGGGCTCCATTTTTCCTTTAATACTCTCTATTTTGGGTGGGGGGAAAGGGAAAATGGGTGATTTTTTTTTTTACCCGGGGTTTCCCGGGGGTGGGGCCCCCCAGTAATGTTGTTTTTAAATTTGATGGCCTTAATGCCAGGAAACAAAGTTGGAGGAAAAAGGGGGGCAACCAAGCACTCATGTGAGAGATGGGGGCCAAAGAAAATTTCCCAACCTCTGGGTCCAGGGGCAATAGCAAACGTCTTCCCCCATTTCCCCCTCCGCCCCAAAAATTTGCCGGCCCAAAATCTTTTTCCCAAAGGGAGGGACCCTTTGGGAACACGTGGGGTCTAGGGAATTTTCCTCCTCCTCCTCCCCGCTGCCTCTGGCACAGCTTTAAAACAGCCCTGACTTGCCCGAGATATGCACCCCGAGACTATTCCCCCACCTTTCACCCAGCTCTGGACCCCCCCACTTCCCAAGAAGACCGATGAAATTGTGAAACGTCGGGGCCCGTGGGTTTTGAAAAGGAGGAGAAAGGGCCCCTGTCCGCATCTTTTGTCCCTTTTCCTTCCCCACGTCCTAGCCCGGGAAACCCCGTTTTTTTCGAGGTCCAACCCATTTGTTTCCCAAAATAAATCACCCCAATGCTCATGCTGAAAGGGCATTGTCTGCAACCCGACCATTTTGGTGGCTTCTTAAAACGGCAAGGATGGGGCAGACTCTTTCACCTGCCTCCACTCTCGGGGGCTCAACAAACCCCCAGGTCCGCACCGGGTGTTTCGGGCCCTGTGTCATTCGAAACTGGGTAAAGGGCATGCGCTGCTGGGCCCCAATCGCTTTGGGGAAGAAAAGGAGGGGGGAATTCCAGCGTGTTGCCACGTCAAAAAAATGAGACGGTTAAAGGGGGGGCGAGTGGGGCGCTGCAACGCACCCGGGGGGGGAGAGCGGGTCCCCCAACGGCCGGGGAAATGCGAACCCCAACCTGAGCCTTTTTCAGCAGGGAGTCCAGACCCGGGTAGCTCTTTAGAAATTTTTTGGACGACCAGGGTTTAGACTTTTGCCCGGCAAGGGAAAGTGCTCCCCGCCCACCGATTTTAAGGGTGGCCACAGATTCGGGCCCCTTATCGCAAACCACCCCCCCTTGGCCCCAAGGTTTTTTGTCACCCAGCCCGCGCTCTCGTTGCAGAGAGCCGGCCCCAAACCCCCACCTGGTGGGGACGCCCTCCAAGACGGGTTTAAATTTTCCCAAAAGGGTTTTGGTTTTTTCTGGGCAACTTGATGCCACCCGGGAGGCCCTTGGGGGAAAAAGGGGCCCCGCACCATCCCTCGGTTTTGAAGGAGAGCCCACCGAGCCTGGGGAGCCACCGCCCACCCCCAGGACCCCCCCCCCAGCTCACCCATGAGTTTGTCCAGAGATATAGCCCCGGGCCCCTTCCTTTCCTAGCCCCATGGCCCGGGGGTCAAAAGGGTTTTTTCCGGCCACAGATGCAGAACAACCCCCTTTAAAATTTGGGTTTAAAATTCTGGCCAGGGAAAAGGGACGGTTTTTTCTGGCAAAAAAAAATGCCGGGCCCATCTGGAAATTGGGGCAGGCAAGGGCCAGCCCGGGGAGGAAACCCATCTTTTCCCCAGAAAGAAACAACTTTTCCCCAAAGAAAAAAAACCCTTTGGCAATCCCGACATTCGGGCCCTTTTGGCTTTGGGAGGGGTTTTGGGGGTTAAAGTGTTTTTTTTCGCTCCCAAACCGGGAAAAACAGAAGGCTGGCTGCTAGACTGGGGCCGCTGAAACGGCGGGGCCAGGTCGTAAAAACCGGGGGAAAGGGAAAAAGGGGGTGTAGGATGGGTCCTGGGGGTTTGCGGTGTTTTTGGGGCACGGTTGGAAGGCTGAAGCGGAGGCTGATCCCTGATATGACCCTGAGAGACAGGGGCAGCTGAGGAAGGGCTTGGTGGGGGAGGAGGGCGGAGACAGAGGGTTTTGAAAAGTGGTTGGAGGCCCGGCGTCGGTCTGGCCTTTTTTTGGGCCCAAATTTTTCCCCCAATTTTAACTCAGCAATTCCCCTGCATGTGACAACATGTTGGTGGTGGTTAAACCACTTAAAGGTTTTTTTCCCCAAATTATGGGGTTTTCGCAAAGGCGTGGCCCTATTAAATCGCTGGGTGAATTTAGAGCTTGCCCCAAAGAAAAAAGGGCCCCGGGTTGAGGGTTTCCCGGGCCTTTTTTACGGCGATAAGCGAGGGGCGGGGTTTTTCGCTGCCCGGGGTTTGGGGGAATCAAAATCACGGAAATTCTGCGACCCCCCCCCTCCCCTTTTTGGGGGCGGGCCCTATTGACCCCCAAACCCCCTCGATTCCTCCTCGTCCACTGGGTGAAGCCCCTCGCCAAAATTTTGCGGAAAAAGACCAGATGGATCCCCAATTCTCAACAAAAATCAACACAGGGGACTTGGGGCCCCCTGACTTTCTGGGATCCAAAAACCCGGGGCAAAAAGCAAGAGGGCCCGCAAGGGTTTTCCGAAAAGCCCAAAAATTTTCCGATTTAAACCCCCTTCCCTTTTCCCCCCTCTGATGGCATCAGAAATGGGGGCGGCAGACTAAATCAAACCTCTTATCTTTTAACAGCCTTCGACCCCAACCGCATTTTTTCATCAAAAGGGGCTTCAGAAAAAATAAATTTTCCCAGTGGTGGAAAACCCCAGTTGACATTTTGGGTGCTTCTTTTTTGGACGGATGCTTTATGATGCCCGAAGACGACATTTTTTGGGCCCGAAGGGAGGACGAGGAGGGAAGACTGCTTTGGGTGCAGGTTGCTTTTAAACCCCTGAAGGACAAATTTGGCGAGCTGTTGTTACTGAGATTCACAGGGCCCCCCTTAAAACCCCGCGAGACAGCCTGCGGGGCCGCAACTACGATTTTCCCCTGGCATGGGGTGTTTTTCGCCAACACTGGGAAGGGGGCAAACCCTTTTCTCGTACCTCTACCTCCATGCTACCCCCCTCCCTTTTTCGCTTACCACCTCATTTTCGCCCCTTTTTCAGAAATTTTTAAAAAAATTTTAAAAAGGTATGGAAAGTTTTGGAAAATCTCTTATTAAAAGCAAAACGCAAATCACAGCTATTCTCAAATCCCTCTAATCAAAACAAAATTGCTGGATTCAAATTTAACTGCAAGGTGCCCTCATCAACAAATCTGGACTGGGCAAAAGTGCAAAAAAACATGTATCTTTTTATTTTTCGTATAATACACGGTATTTTTTTGCACCTTTCAATTCACTTGTGGTGACTATAAAATTGCTGTTTTCAGATGTAAGTGCAAGGGGGAAATATATGAACAAAGGTGGAATGGGTAAAAATTGAAAATGAACACCATCTGAAATGTAAACTGATAATAAAAGTGGAGTTTTGCCACTAACACAGAGACCTGGCAGTTACTAGAAATGATTGAAACCCTAATATAAGTTCAGGCTGCCCAAAAATCCAGAAAATATTTAAATAGAAAACTGTTAATAATAAAGATATTTCAGTGCAATGTCTACACTAAGTCTTGGTGAACTTTATCCAGTGCTCTTTATAGAGCTTGTCTGTGTTCGCCCGTGGGGCCCCCCCCCCCCCCGCCCTCACCCCCCGTGACTTTACAGTGGTAGATGCTCCTTTAAAATTCTCTACCTAACTACATAAAATCTTCCAATCTCTAATCTAAGTAAATTGTAAGGATCATAGCTAATAGTAGAGGTTTCTCTGTGCAGAAATAGAATAATTTTTCCTGAGCTTTTTGGGCCACAGGCAGAGCGCACGTCTACTCCTATGAGACGCTGAGAGACACTGAAGGCTGAACAGAAACGCTGTTCTATGTAAAACGAGGTCATGTATTTTTCCAGCCAATCGCAACCATACACATCCCAGTCATGACGTCACACACACACACCTCTCACCCTGCTCTATTCTGTAATCTGATGTGCTGGCCGCCAAAATTACAGGAAGCGCCGAAAATGGCGCCCATCTTAATAGATGATGCACAGATTTTAGCCTTAATTATCGCATGATCTAAAAATTTCGATCACCATAAAAACCTTGCTGATTTCAACTTTGTCGATAATAATCGCTCAACACTAATAGCAAGTTTGAAATTTTAAATGATATGTGAGAGCCTGCATGGCCAATGCATCTGGAATATATGAATATAGATGAACTACATCACATGTAATCCATGTCTAATTGTCCATCTAAACAAATTCTTCAATGGAATGTAACACTGTAGAACTATCTTGCAAAAAACAGATAATTTTGTCGCTAATGTTTGTAAGAGACCCTAGTCTTGAAATAATAGGCCTTAAAACGGAAGGAAATTTCTGTCTGTGAACTTTAGGGAGCCCATAAAATAGGCACTATTGGATCTTCTCAATGTAAATCACTAGCTGACTTATCTGTAAGGGCACTTAAAGGGAACCTGTCATATAGGTTATGCCCCCCTTGCCAAGGACAGCACAAGCTAATGTCAGATCTGCTGTTTCCAGCACTGTGCACCTTATTCTGTAAGATGCTGTAGTTTTAGAGCATTTACCCCTCAAATCTTATTCATGAGTAGGTGTTAGCCCCGCCCACCAAAGGCTAGCCCCGCCCACTGAGTTATTCACATATTTCTACCTATTCAAAGTATTAGGTTTATCAGTTGAGGTAGGTGGGGCCAGCCTCAGGTGGGTGGGGTTTGAAAAAAAAACTGACTCTTTGAATGACTCTTCGAATGACTCTTCTTACAGCATCTTACAGAATAAGGGAGGCAGCTCTGGAAACAGCAGGTCTTACACTACCTTGTTCTGTCCGCAGTCAGGTGGGCATAAACTGTGACAGGTTCTCTTTAATGCAATACCGTCCTGGACTAGTTATTTTAATTTGTTTGGAAAACACTTGTTTGCTTAAAATAGAGTGAGCATTTTAAATATATAAACCTGGGTCAAAAACATCTATTGTCCTTCTTTTTTTTAATGACCAGATTTGTATTGTTTTGTAATTCTTTGATGGCTGGAAAATGACATTTTATTAAGTTAGTTTTTATATTACTTTTTAGTTCTTTCAAATCAATTTTTTTCTCTAACATTTTAAGATCACTTTCCACTTTTGTGCTGAAGCACATTCAAGGTCGAAACTCGATAATTTACAGAATATTTCAGGTTTGATGTTTTCATAACTAACAATGAAACAACATGTAGCCAGCTCACCCAGACCTTACAGCAGCGAAGGATCTTGCACAGAACACTTCTTCTTAGAAGTGAGAAAATCCAAAAATATGCACAGGATTTAGCAAGATAGTTTCTGATAAAATATCAAAATTATTTATTCCATTCACAGTAAAAACGCACCATGGACAACTGGCAAATGAAAGCGCTTACGCGTTTTGAGCAGGGATGTTCTTAGTCATATGACTTAGAACATCCCTGTTCGAAATACGTACGCACTTTCATTTCATACGACTAAGAACATTCCTGTTCGAAATACGTAAGCATTCACTCAATTGCTCATTAAATGATAAATTACTGTGATTCATTGCCTACCGAATCTTGCTTAGTATGTCTTGCATTAATATCCTGTTCAGAAAAAAACTTTTGTTTGACAGATGATAAATGAGAAAACCTGTTCACATCCTTTAATGGTTTTAAATAAGTTGAAGTTTGAGTCTGGGACATAATTGAAAACTTCTCTTTGCGCATCAGATAATATTGTGGGGGAAATTACAATAACATTACTGTCCTATAATTTCATTTTTGCTGGATATTTTGTATCTTTTTCCTCTACGTCTGATACTTTTTTTTGCCATGGATCTATTGATGATTTCTTGCATTGTCATGCACTTTTTTCACTTTGTGATGTTTTACAGTCTGAAGTTGTAAAGTCTGTTTCAACTTCTGATGAAGAGATTCCACCTGTTTTTCCCTTGAGCTTTTTGTGTTGATTTGAGGATAGATTTTGGTGCAATACTTCGTCTTATGAATTTCTGAATATAAACTACGTCCTCATTATAATCTTGTCTTTCTTTCAAACTTTGATTTTTTTTATTTTCCATGAAGGCATTTTCCACCTATTGTAAGGCTTTGTTGTAAATTTGTAAACTTCATATTGAATGTTGCACAATCCTTAAAGTCTGTATCTTTTTCAGTGGATTCCTGTAAATGAGGAAATTTTGTTTCAAGATTTTTGGCTTCATATGACACAATTAAATTAATTAATGAAACAGGGCATTTGGATAGAATAGAATTCCACTCTACCAAAAATACTTAAGAATACAAAGTTGTAGGTAATTTCTTTACATGTAATCCTTTTGGGATGATTTATTTTTTTTAATCAATATATGTTTTCAATGAGTTGTGATCCCATCACATTTTAAGCTCTTGGATCTGTTTTTTTTTTTTTTTTTTTCTCTAATTGGTGAAATGTTTGTATTGTGGTGTAGATTCAAGGCCACACCTGAACACCTGGGCCATTTTAGCCTCCTGCTCCATAGTAAGTTGTTGGTTAAATCAAAGGATTATTTGGATATAGGGCATGTCCAAATATTGCTCTGCACAACAGCCGTATAAATATCAATGTCAATACATGAGTAATTGATCCATCTATGTAAGAAAAAACTTGTAATGGCATTAAAGCAGTGGTACACAATAGCCTTAATTGTAACCATCCATGATGGGTGGAACATGTACACTGTGTGTTTTTATTCTCTCTGTATTTAGTTTTACGCTGTGATACAGGACCAGGAAGGTCTGAAATGCACCTGTTACCAGGTGCATGGTACCAATCTTTTTTTTTTTTTTTTTTTTTAGGTTCATGAAATATATTTTGGAAGTTATTTTTAGAATTTGGTGTGGGAAAATTCTGACTTTCTTTTTTTCTTTTTTTTTTTTTTTAATATTTAACTGTTGGGCTGGAAGACCAACAACACTCTGTGCACATCTATACAAATCAATTACTTTCCATTTGTAAAGACCTTTATATACCGCTCATTTGTGAAGACTTAAGGGCCACATGTATGAAAACTGTCTAGGTCTAAAACTCTCCTCTCAGAGCACCCCTCTAATTTTTCCAGAGCACTATATGAAATGAATGAGCAGCTCTAATTGGTTTCTATGGGCAACAAAGCGTTTCAGAACTAGACAGTTTTCATACATGTGGCCCTAAAAGCGCAAGAGCACCAAATCTCATTTTAAATTGTTTAATGCATGCTAGTCAAGCAACAGGCAGGTCACTATACAAAGTAGTATGACACTGTGTTTGGGGAGGACAGTGGGCAGCTACACTATAAAAGTGATGGCCTCCTGATTAACACACATGCCCAGCAGATAGTAAGGGTATATACCTAATGCTGTCAATAATCATAACACACCGCATTTAAAACACCTATCAATTTGATACAGTGTAGTAAGATTACTTATTCCATAATGAGCTTCATAAAAATAAAATGACCCAGACAGCCCCTTTTAATTCTCCCAATCTATGGAATCTATAGCCTAATTTTGAGACCATTTGTGAGCCACCTGTGGGTGCAAATCTGTATGCAGAGGGTCAAGGTGCACTGTGGGTGGACTGGGGTGCTGGATAGCTACTTAACAGTGAGAACAGAAAATAGCTGACTTGCAGAAATAGAAAATTATAGGGACACTTCAATCACTTTTTGTTTTCTATTTTTGGCAGCATCTTTTTCTTCTCATTTTACTGGTCCTATGCTGAAAAATGAAATCTAATATATTGTTCTCTAGTTTTGATGATAAATGGATAGAACTCCTTAATGGCAGGACAGACATCTCTCTCTTTAATGCTGCTGTGTAGGTAAGCGCTTATCTGCAGGTGAGTCTCCTAATATAGAGGACTAAAGACTGGATGACAATTTTATTGTTCTCTGAATAAACCTAGATAAACATGGCCTGACAGGAGGAGTGACGAGAGCAATGCCATCAAATTTTATGGAAAGAATAGTGCAGCATGTCAACAATTCCTTATTTGTTGTGCAATGAAAGACACAACACTTTTTCATATAACCACATTTGCAGTTATAGATGGCATTTATCCTTATTGCCAGAAACTTCAGAAGAGCTATATCCAAATGTAGTTTATAGGGCAACTCCCCAAATTAAGCATACTTGTGATGCAACTCTGTCTTGGCAATTAATGTCTTTCCACTCATTGCTCTTGTCTTCTCTTCTGAGCTGCACAGTCAGTCCTGTGCTTATGGTGAATTCCCAGGCATTTCTCAGAAGATAGGATAACAGTAGGAAGTGGCGTTACATTTATCCCGGGGATAGATGCACCACAAGTATGCATAATTTGGGGGTTTGCCCTGCAAATTACATCTAGAAGAATGGAAGACATAAATTACTGCATGAAGTAATTCAACAGACTTTTTGGTTTAAATATGGTCTTATCCCCTGGTTTGTTGGAGCAGCTGAATTTGTCTTTGCTTTTACGTTGGTTTGGTAGGGACAGGCTTATCTATACACGTGTAAATGGTTTGGCAAGCCATCCTACAGTTGTCCATGTATACCGTTCAAACAATTTTACCTAATGCCTATATCTATAATAATATCAAGCATAACATTTCTTCCTTCCCAACAATCGCTTTTATGTCTTACTCCAAAAGCTGTGTATCACAATATAGCCTTCTGTTTCATTGTATACGCTGGAAAAAGCTACCAGTGTGTACACCAAGTGTGATCATAGGGCACTATGCACACATAGGTATACCGCCTTTGTTTATTGTAGTACGGAACAACATTTAAAAACTATGCTATTTAAGAAATCTATATTTAGCCCTATGGACAATGTATGCCACAATATAGCTGAATCTTTCACCCTGTCTCTGACACTGATTTGCTGTAATAATAATAATAATCTTTATTTATATAGCGCCAACATATTCCGCAGCACTTTACAATTTGGAGGGTGTAGGTACAGACAAAAGACATACATTGCACAATGAAAAGCTACTTACAGATGAGACACAAGGTGAGAGGGCCCTGCTTGCAAAAGCTTACAATCTATCAGGGTGTACGGGAGAGACGAAGGGTAAGGCTATGTTCACACGGCTTAACTGCGGGGCGTAATTACGCCCCGCAATTACGCAGTGTGAAAGGGGGCGGGAGCGGGGGAGTGAGCGGGGGGCCGGCACTTCGCCGTCCCATTGACTTGCATTACCAGCGGCGCGTATACGCCGCTGGTAATTCACATGTCAATTATCTCCCCGCCCGGCAGATTCGCCGAGCAGCGAGAGGAGACGTAATCCATAGTTCTCTATGAGAACTGTGGATTACCGTAATGAATGGGCCGTTTTCAGCCCGTAATTTGCGCACTTTGGCGCGTAATTACGAAATACGGCCTATTTTAAGCCGTGTGAACATGGCCTAAGAAGTGCTAGATTTACAATGGTCCAGCCATGTGACATAAATATGGGGTTGTTTTATGTAGAATTCGATGAACCTGCCACCCAAACAGTACATCTATATACCGTTAAATGCCGAAAATGAGATGAGTGCGCTAGGGAGTGCGTGTGTGTATTGTGGGGGGCGGGGGGTATTAGCATTAGGGATTCTGGTAGGCCAGAGTGAGAAGTCTTGGAGACGGGCATGGGAGGTTCGGATGATTGAGTGTAACCTGATATCATCAGCAGAGCGGTGAGAGCGGGTAGGGTGGTAGACAGAGATGAGGGAGGAGATGTAGGGAGGAGCAGCGCTGTGGAGAGCTTTATGGGTGAGATTGAGTTGTAGGCTGTGTGGTGTACTATACAGCTTGTCTGTAGCAATAATTCCCCCATGGTATTGCTGCAGGCACCACTATACCAGACTTCACTTACACTTCATATGCATTCAGTGTTGTGACCAACTACTATAACTGAAGACACCTGATCATCATGTGACTACTGATCTATGTGCATTCCTGAAAATTGGCAGTTAAGGGGGTTGTCTCACTACATTGATTCCTGTTACCTTACTCCAGTTTTTTCAGTTTAATTTTAAATTTCAGGCTTTACGGGCTACTACTGCTCTGTTTAACACTTCTGAGGACACCAGGTCTGTAGTTATAGCAACCAGAACTGGCAAGCTGCCAGGAGAGATGGAACAGGTCTGCAACCTGAGGAGCGATGCACCAAAAGAGGGTATCTAGAAAAGTAGGACACGTTAATGAACATATATTGCGAAATGACTTGTTTTTGCAAGATCTTTAACATGAAAAGCAATCTTTGTAGTGAGACAACTCCTTTAAGTCCAGTAAATGGCATAGGCACAGAAGCTGATGTGGCGGTTGTGAAACACAGCTGGCAAAAGGCTGCAGTGCCACACGCTATTCCCTATAGATACTACAGTCAATCACACTAGTGTCATTTAGATGATTAGAGGGATGGGGCTCTGTCGATCAAGAATTAAAAATAATTATACCCATCCATCAAAAGTATGATTTAATAAAATACAATCTTATTTATCCCACACAGTGAATACCATAAAAAACCCAACCTACCTTCTTTTAGGTTTCAAGGAGACGCTCTAACGTGAACCATGGACAATATAGCACCTTTTTTTTCTGCTCCCACACAAGACACACAATGGAAGACCACTTGAAGAGGGGAATCCTTATCTGTCTTAGAAGAATCAGCTCCTTTCTTGGACTAGAAGCATGGGGTTGGTGAAACAAATATTTTGGCAAAGGGGCAGCAAAAGAGAATTCGCCCCTTTTCATTAGAGGAAAAAGGGAAAAACCTGGGGAACACTCTAAAAAAACAAGATTTCGAGAATTGCTCCCGCCGGAGTAAGTGATGTTTGGTCGGCTTAATGGAGGCCATTAAAATACAGGGCCTACAGAAACTATGTAAAGTGAAACTACCTAACACCCTTGAGAGTGCATTCTTGCTGTGTCAGAAGAGGTCAATGAGGCCTCCCAAAGCTTCAGCACTGACAACCGATCTCCACAGCGCAAGCATACAATAGTATCGATTTTTAACTATATAAAGAATAAAAGGGAAAATGTCAATATAGAAATCTCTCCAAAGATTTATTTATACCCGGCGTATCTGAACAAGGGGCTTCCTCTAGTTTGGGAGGACAGAACGGCTACACAAAAATAAAAAGGGATTTTTTTACTGTAAAGCAGTGAACTGGGAACTCCGCAGAGGAATTGTCAGGGAAATTTTTCAAAAAACGGATGATTTCTAAGTGTAAAAAACAAAACAAGTTATAGTGACTAGGATTCTGGAGAAGGGTCATTGATCCAGGGATTTATTCAGATTGCCAGATTGGTCTCGGGAATGCTTTTTTTTTTTTTCCCCGTAAATTGAGGAAATTTCCTTCTACCTTTTTTATTTTTTTTTTTTTTTTTTATTTTTTTTTTGCCTCCCCTGATCAACTCAAAGGGACAATAGGAAAAAACTGATGGATTTTGGGTGCTTCAATCAACAAGTATTTGAACACCTTACAGCCCCATTGCAAAGTGTGCTCTATTTTATTCAATTATAAGGTCTGCTTCCAAATGATCTACCGTAAGACTCTGACCCCCCACATCTAGACCACTACATTTATTCAATTCTCAATGCCAAAATTATCTCAAAACCCTGTTGACCTCTACAAAAGCTAAGGAAAATAACTAGCCCCCAAACCATCCACCACCAACAAGATGCAAGACAAATGCTCTCTGGCTTTAGCAACAGAAAATCACTTATCACTCCAACTAAAGAAGATATCCTGACTGGGCTCTCCTGACTGGCCATGGACTCTCTTTTGCCTATTAAGTAACAAAGACTGGTCATAAGTACAACCCTGTGGTCCATGGCCACCTTTGTTGCCCTTGTGATTTATTACCCAGTGAAACTATTGGTTATGCTGCATTTCCTTTAATTAGGCGTTTAACAATTTTCCACTTTACCTCATTCTCCCCTTTTACTTTTTTTAACTCCTTTTTAAAAAAAACCCCCGGATACAGGGCTAAACCCCCGGTGAATCTTAGCCCTTTTTAAGGGCTATATTTTCTAACGGCCGGGCAACCCAGTGAAGTAGTAAACTAGTTAACTGTCAGAAACACAGAAAAATGGGTTATTATTTAAAAGCACAAACTCAGGGCCATACTCATAGTTCAATGATTGAACAATGAACTAATCCCAGAAGGAGGAAATATAAGGCACAATGCTACCTGGGGAAAATGTAATACTCAAAAAATTAAATGCACCCTTATTTTATATTTTTTGGATTAACCAGAGGTATGTCATGGCTAATAATAGGTTCCTCACCTATTGCAAATTGGGGACATGAAAACAATTTTGGGGGGTGTAAAAAAAAAAAAAAAAAACATTTTATCATGTATTTTCAAATTTAAAATTTTCTAATTTTAAAGGGGTTCCCTATAAAAATGTAAAGTCATCATTTTTTTATTACACCCAAAAGTTCCTCTGATCAGGGAACGTTCCCGGTTTAGAGAGTCAAGGTCCGGAAAAATATAAAACAAAATTTACACAATTGTGGGGGTGGGTTTACTCCTTTTTGTGAGATACTGTGTATACAAACTCATAACCCAAGTCAAGAGTATTCATTCTCTTGCGAGTCCCTACACTAGCGTTACAGAAAAAGCACAGAAAATATATAAAAGCACAAGGCCATACTTACAGTTCAGTGACTGGACAATGAACTAATCCCAGTAGGAGGAAATATTCGCCACAATGCTACCTCCCACACCCATCCAACTTCACATTGGAAAAGCATCAGTTCACACCAGTTTGCAATTAATACTGCAAACCACCACAAAAAAATTCCTACTAAAACTTAACTTTTAATATCACAATACTAAAAGGATACTCACAAATATCCAAAACACAAAATACCTATATATACCATGTAAATCCAATTATTTTATGTCACCTAAATCCTACTCAGAAGTAGTTCCCTTAGCGGAGTACCCGCCCCAACCAGGGCAACCCCGCAAAACTAATCCTTCTCTCCTGAGTGTAAGCTTATGGAGATACACAAATATGTCAGCTCTCCTCTATCTTTGCACATAAATATCTGTGATGTACAATATGCGTATACTAAAATCTCTTGTGTGTCAACATATGAATAGAAATAGACGAACAAACAGTATCCTAGTATAGATACCTCCAGTGTCCTAATATAGATCTCTCCATCCGACACTGCTATACAAATCCCCTGAACGCGTTTAGTCCTTACTCGGACTCCTCAGTGGGGTCACCGAATGTAGGAGACTACTTATCTTATATCATGTCTCCCAAAGATATAATAAATGATTACATACCAAAAACATCTATTCAATACAAAAAAATCCAGGAAATGTCTCCCTGCAAACCAAATCAGTATCCTTTTAGTATTGTGATATTAAAAGTTAAAGGGGTTGTCTCGCTACATTGATTCCTCTTACCTCAGTCCTGTTTTCTTGGTTTCACTTTGAATTCAGGGGCGGTTTACTGGCTTCCACTAGGCTGCAGTAGAAGCCAGGTCTGTAGCTATAGCAACCAGTGCAGGCAGCCTATCAGGAGAGACCAAACAGGTCTGTAGCTATAACGACCTGAGGAGCTGATGCAGCCCATACAAGAGGGGATATCTCAGAATAGGTAGGACACTGTTAATGGACACATATTGCAAAGTGACTTGTTTTTGTAAGATCTTTAACATAAAAAGCAATTCTTGTAGTGAGACAACCCATTTAAGTTTTAGTAGGAATTTTTTTGTGGTGGTTTGCAGTATTAGTAATAATTCCTTGTATTTTGGGATATTGGTGGATCAGTTTGCAATTAACGGTCAGGTCTTCTATACAAATTACTCCTGGACTTAGGCAGTAGAATCCAAAATTATAGTTGAGGGGGATAGGAATTTAGCTCACATCTGGGCGAAAGATGGCAAGAGGGGTACTTCTAAGTAGTAGCTGGCCCATACCAAACTGGATGACAGGATACTTCAACCTCTACTTAACCTTACGGGTTTGTGAGACAACTGAGGAGAACCTCGTTCCAATGGCAGGGAAGTTTTCATACTTTTTTTCTAGATGCATCATTCTTGGTCCAGATTAGACTGCTGATCATTATCTAAGGATTAAGGGGTGAGAGAGGAAAAATTCTGGTCTTGTTTATTTTGGACAATTTCTTTACACCTGTCCCAAGGGTGCTGACTTTATTTGGAAATTTCCTTTATATTTGGCAAAGAGTTTTTTTTACTTTTGGGAAGGTGTATGGCACTTTCTAATTGGTATGCAAACCATTTAGACAATCCAGCCTTCTATTGGGACACAGACAAAGTGGCCTTCCGTGGCCGAACCATTGCATGCACCTCCTTCAATAGACGTAAATTAAAAGCACCATACGACAAAGCATATGCTAGAGAAAGGGAGGCCTGCAATGTTTTCCAGTCCCAGGTGACTGAAAATAAGTCATGGTGGCTAGAAGCTGTGAGTCACATTGATTTGTGGGTGGAAAACAAAGAGCAGGTTCATAGGGCTCACTTAGGCCCAAATCTGTTTTTCTTTAGAAGTAAGAAGGGCGAGCTTCTGTCCCAGTTGACTAGGGAAGAATGTAATAGCCTGAGCGCAGTCATTTAAGAAGGTGAATGGCACTATACAACACTTAGTATTAGGAAAAGCCTTGGCACCCAATGGTTTCCCTGGAGAACTTTATAAAATCTTGAGACCAGGTAGACTTTGTTTCAATGAGACACTACAATTCCATCCTCTACGATGATCTTTAGAAGACAAGAATAAAACAACTCCTGTATCTAAGTCTTCCCTAACTAGGGAAAGGACTCACTTCTCCTAGCCTCCTATACGCCATTTTCGCTAATCGACATAGCCCAAAAGCTAATGACCAATAGACTGACCCCCCCCCCCCCCCATTCTAATGGCTCTAGATGCTGAAAAAGCTTTCAACAATGTTTGATGGGATTTGGCTCCATCTAGTCCTTGACAAACTGGAAATCTTGGGTAATTTCCACATTTTCTTGACAAGTATCTAGAGAAGCAATAACCTGGGATTTTGTCTTCTTTCTTTCCATTAAGTTAAGGCGAGAGAAATAAAACGCTTTTTCAATGTCTGATGGCAATTTTCAAGCCATGGTACTACCTTTTGGCCTACATGGTGTCCCGGCCATGTTTCAGAGGTTAATGGATTTCATTCTATAGCCTCACAAAGCATATGTAGCAGCCTATTTAGACGATGTGGTTATTTTCAGCACAGACTGGGAATATCCTCTAGCCAAGCTCCAGGCAGTCGTAGACTCAATTCGGGAGGCTGATATCATCGCTATAAACCCACGACTTACTTAGTCCTCGTGGATTTTCTAAGTTAATAGAATAATGGACAGATTCGCATATATCAGGAAGCTAACATCAAATTGATTCAGAAGCAAAATTCTTTATTTTTGTTAATACATACAAGTTTTTATACAATCTGGAGGTGTGGAAACATTAACATCGTCATTACTTCACACTTTTGATTAATTCTAATCAACATACTTTTAATCCTCATACACTATGGTTACTTCTAATCAGCATTTTCTACACAGGCAGTAAACTTTTACATTTTTTTTTGTTTTGCTTTTGGAGTAACTAATTTTCAGCCTCTTGATTAGAACAAGAGTAATCAACTTCTTCAGTAACCATTGTTTTGATCATTAAATACTAGGAAAACAGGTTGTTTATTGTTGGAGGTAGCTAATTAATCTGATGGTCCCTGAGGATTCTGAGAAATAGGTGATGGAATGTTACAGTAATCATATCTGTTGTCATACATATGTAAACAAATGTGTTTTATCAGTGATTGGAGGGACAAAAACCAATTGGGCCTTTATATTTGTTTTCACGAACATTGGTTTGACAGCAAGCCTCAAATGTGTTATAGGTCTCGAGGAGGCTTAGTACTTGGGCTATTAGACTGGACGAGGGGAAATGGACAAAGTTGAGGCTATTAAAATCTAACCGCAACCAGTTTAGAAAAATCAGTTCAGAGCCTTCTTAGGGATTGCTTGTTTTTATAGACGGTTTGTCAAAAACTTTGCAGCTCCCATAACAGACCTTACCAAAGGGTCTTAGTCCCGAATGGTAAAATGGGAAAAGGAAGCCTTCTGTTAAAAGTTGAGGTGTTGTGTAAGAGACCCATGTTGATTGCGCCTAACTTTAAAAGTGAGTTTATAGTGTAAAACAGACGGGGGATTGGGTGGTGGGGTAATGGCGGCACCGTGACAGTGTCCGCCCGTTGCAACCACCCTTTACCTAGGTTCTTTGAGAATTGCAGGTACACCGGTGGTAAATAACTTTAGACACACAACAATGTTCTTGAGTCTATATGGTGTTTACTTCAGTTCTCCAGCAGTTTAGCTTGGAACCACGGGTTTTGTGGGATTCAGCAGTTCTTTTTAACCTTTCTCCCTACACTACCTGAGTTTCCAATGTAGCTCAGAAAGCTAGCCACTGCAGGGTATCTGCTGTTTTTTGTGTAGTTTTTTTCCCTAACGTCTCTTTCCCTTGCTCCCCAGTCTCTTGTGCTTTGGGAGGTAAATAACTTTCTCGGGCCCTCTTTCCGGTTTTCTTGTGCTTAACAAACTATAATTTTGTACATTTTTCCACTGGATAGTGGAAAACCTTTTTTGTATCCAAGGAATTTCCTTCCCTCATGTCCTCTGACCTCCAGCTTCTTGTGGGGAACACTCCTCTTCCTCCTGTGCTATCGCTTGAACTATCCAACTGCTAGCAATACACCTTGATAACTATCCAACTCTGCAACACCAGCAAGCTCCCCCCTTCCAATGGCTCCAACTGAGCTCCCCGGGTTGGCTGCCCCAAACCTTTAAAAATAAAATTAAGCCCAAAACTAAAATTTTAACTATTAACCCCTCACCTGCTACAACCAGGTCATCTAACTACCCCGTCTCCCATAGCAACCCACTGTATTAAAGTTTACACAAAGTATAACTCTGTCCCCCCAATACCCTTAAGGGGGCTTGTTGATGCCTCTAATGTTGGGTTGGGATATGTCCTCTCACAGATAGTCAAAGGGTCTATTTAAGTAGAAAGCTGACATCTGTAGACAAAAAAAATATGCCATAATTGAGAGGGAATGCCTTACTCTTAAGTGAGCAATTGAGTCTTTAAGATAATATTTGTTGGGGGACAATTTAGGCTAGCCACTCACCTTTAAAATGGATCGTCCAAAATAAAGGTAAGTATGTAAGGGTAACCAGGTGGTTTTTGGCCTTAGAAGACTTCTAGTTTTATATGGAATACTGTCCTGGTTCTCAGCAAGTTGTCACGTGTCCATTGTCTAAGGGCACAGTACGCTCCTCCCCACATGTCTGAGCCTAGGGGGAGGGTATGTAAGGCCATGACTGGTATGGTGGTGAATGGTGTATACATTTCACCAAGAGCACTCGCATATACATGGTGAAGGACCGATACATGTGACCAAAGTACCTGGTCTAGCTGAAGTAGGAGCCATTGCTATATTGTGTCAGCTGCATTAAGCATCTATCGTACAGCTATAGTATAGCTGTTTGCAAGCAGCACAGTCTGAGATGGCTTTACGGAGAATAGACAAAGTGCTGGGTGGGTGACTGCTTCCCATGTTGCAGGCCAGGCTTTAGCAGGCCTACATAAAGTCAGCTGACTAGATGTCTTCTATACAGGTCAATTAGTTTGGCTTGAGAGGCTACACCAGGAGATAATCAGGGGGGTCCCCTTGATTTGCGTTTTGAGGTAAAAAAAGAGGTAATACCCACTACTGTTGTAGTTGGCGTCGGAGACAGGAGTTTTTGGTTTTTTTTTGTTTTTTTTTTCACCCTTTATTTTTTATTTCAATAAATGCCGAAAGTCTGTGCTTGCACCTGAGAAGGCTACCCTTGTCTTGTTTGTGCCCTTGGACTTTGCTTGACCACCATTCTGAGTCCCTCACAATACATATACAACTATTTAACTGTGTAAGGACTTTTTTTTTCTATTTTTTACATGATGAACTGATGTTTTCCTTTGGTATCTTTTTGGGTTTCACATTACTTTTTAATAAAAATTTTTTGTTCCATTTAACGTGCAAGGTTGAACCTATTTCACATTTCTGGCATTCTTAATTATATATCCGTTATTCCTCACATTACATATCATGACAGTTCTGTAGCCCAGGATGTCATTCTATTTTTATTTTTTATTCAGTGATGAGAATCTGCAATGAAGAATGGATGTGTGTTATACATTTTATTCTGCTTTCTTGGGGGGCATGTGTGTGTGTGGGCATGTCCTGGCATGTTGACGTCTTTGACTGCCCTGAACTCTTTGTCAGGCTTCCGTCTGTCAAGGCAACCATTACCACCCTGCCAATGGGGACGTGGGAACATACCCTTAGGCTATGTCTACACTGCAGTGGAAAAAAAACGACCTGAAAACGAATTACTAAAAACGTTCATGAAACTGAGTTTTCTGTCCACTGCCTGTCAAAAGCAGCTGAAAAAAAACGTCCGTTTTTTGAAGCGTTTTTTTGAAGCGTCTTTGCTCTGTTTTTTAATGTATGCACAAATTAGCCATTGGATGTAAGTTACACCCTACAGGTGGAGTTAACATGTTAACTAGTCACTTCCTTTAGATCACTGTAGCCATTGTGAGTACATTGTCCTTTGTGTGCTGCTGCTGCGTGCAACTGCTTTATTAAATTTTGCACCAGATTCTTGCACCAACATCCACAAAAGCCCACATCTTTCCATACAGCAAGATAACTGTATTAGCATCAAAATTGTAAAGAAAAGGATTTTAGGCCAAAATCCAAAAAAGCATTATTGCGCAAATTCCGTAACAATATTTTTAGTGTCAGAAGCGAAAATCAGTTTTTAGTGCCAACCTTTTTTGAAAGATATTGAACTAAGCCCCCAAACCTCAAAAATCGGATTCGGGCGCCGAAATCCGTAAAAAATTTATTTTTTTGCGTCAAAAGCTAGATCACTTTATTAGCGCCAAAATCTGTAAAGATACGGATTTTTGCCATAAAAGCCATAAAAAATGGATTCTTGTGCCAAAATCCGTAAAAAACGTATTTCGACGTCAGAAGCAAGATTACGTTAGTAGCGTCAAAATCAGTAAAAAAAAAAATATTTTAGTGTCAAAAAACGTAAAAAAACGTATTTTTGTGCCAAAATCTGTAAAAAAACAAAACGTATTTTTAATGTCAGAGGCGAGGTAACATTATTGGCGCTAAAATCTGTAAAAAAAATATTTTAGTGCCAGAAAACGTAAAAAAACGTATTTTTGCGCCAAAATGCGTAAACGTATTTTGGCGTCAGAAGCGAGATAACGTTGTTAGCGGCAAAATCAGTAAAAAAAATTATTTGTGTCGAAAAACATAAAAGTATTTTTGCGCCAAAATCCGTAAAAAAAACGGATTTTCATCATCAGTAGCAAGATAACTTTATTAGCACCAAAATGTTTAGAAAAGGAGTTTAAACATCAAAAAACTTTTAAAAAAAAAAAAAGATTCCTGACGCCAAAATCTGTAAATAACAGTTTTTAGCGAAAAAAATATGAATTGCGCAAAAATCGTTAGCGACCAAAGCATGATCATTTTATTACAAATGGTACAGACAAGGACACATAAGACACTTGTATGCAGATTTGATAATGAATAACCTTTGTTACACCCACTATAGGGGAACTTGGGTCTCCTGGGGGGGTTTTCATTGAAAAATCGCGGCAAAAAACGCCGCAAAAACGCGCCAAAGACGTCCGGCGCTTTACATAGACTCCTGTAGTAAATTTTCTGCCCTGTTCTGGCGTTTTTTAGAGCATGTTGCAAAATACGACCAGTGGAAAAAAACGAGCAGAAAAAAGCTCAGTGTAGACAGCAGGAGGGTTTTACAATAGAAGCCTATGGGAGATGATTACAGTCGTGTTTACAGCGTTTTTAGAAAACGAAAAACGCTGAAAAAACGGACATTTTTCTGTGCAGTGTAGACATAGCCTTAGACTTTGGAAGGATCAACAGAAAATGCCATCAAAATCTATGGTGGCAACACCCCTTTAAAAGATTGAGAGATGAGGTGGTGGATTTGATGCACCATTAATTGTGAGAAGTTATGGGGCACTTTCGGGTTGTTTAAAGTACAATGACCTGGCTTAATTGTAGATTGATAAAATCTTTACATTTATATTACATCTTTGCTATGTGACCTTTTTGTAACCCCTGGTTTGCCCAAAATACAACCTACTCGGTGGAACCTTGGAAATATAGAATTTTTGGTATTCAAGTGTTTGTGCACATATTCTCCTTTTCTGAAGGAGCATTTTTCACACTTTCTAGGTTCTGCAATGCATAATACACCCTGGGGAAATTCTATGCTGTGTACCATCCATTGCCTGACACTTTGCAAGTGCTGCAAGCTCATGATTAGGAAAAAGATCTTTTGTAAAATCCATGTGCCATTCATGATAGTTTTCTCATGTGTAGGTCCTCCTAATGTCCTGTATTGTATCCTTACCATGGAAATGTTATGTACTAAACAACTGATTGCAATTATCTGTATATGTACTAGCCATGGTTTGCTTTCAATGTTTCAATCTAAAAATCCCCCCCCAAAAATTTACTTTGGCTTCCAAAAAACAAGTCCTACAAGAGCAAAAGAAAAAAAAACACTATGTATGGGCGCCACTGAATAAACTGATGGGGTCCCAACAGTGTGAATAGCAAACACATTGGCCATACAAAAACCACATACCTCAGAATGCACAACCAGAATGTCCTCAAACATATATCTTTATTACTAGAGCAACAAAATGCCTAAAAATATTCTAAATGACAAAAACGTCTGTAACAATATATTGCAGTCACATAAATACATAGGAATAGTAACTTCACCAGCACAAATCTGATATATTTATGCAGTAAGGGTTGGTATTTTTAGGATGGGAAAGGCCCAAAATCCATGGACTCCCCCATCCTGATTGTATCAGGCTGCAGCTGCTGGTTTTATCTTGGCTGGTTATGCAAAATGCTGTCTGACACCAAGCTCCAGTGCTAGTAACGGAGAGTTGTCTTACCAGCCGGCAGCCGCACCAGAAGCAGACCATTACATTAGAGGGTCTGCTTCTGACGGTTACCTGGCTCTTCCCAGTACCACTGGTGCATTTGGCACTGGGGTTTAGTGACCAGGGTTAGTTTGATCCTTGTGGTGACCAAGACAATCTGACAAACTAAGCCCAATGATAGAATGGAAGCATCTGTCGACGCCCCTTTTTCAACCCGGAAATAAAAAGAAAAAAAATACAAAAAAAGCCAAAAAAACTGTAATTTAAATAAATATTCTCCATCCCTTTTTCACCATTTTATTAAAGAAATGCTATGCTATCCAATGCTGGTCCAACAAAATCCAATGAATCTGACATAATCCAAAGGGGAAACCTGTATAAAAATTATACTTCTGTCTAGAATGGAAATTCCTAATAGTTTTATTAAATGGCTATGCCTGCTTTACTTACAACCTACTGCAAAAGTTGGGTTGAACAGATTTCTGTCCGACCCTTTTGCACTTGAGGGGTAATAGGCAGGGGTGCCCACTCTCTCTTTTGCTTTTTGCTCTCATTATGGAGTCTTTATCCATTCTGGTCAACAATGATATGGTGTTCAAAGTAGCTGTATCCTGAAAAATACCATATGCGGGTGATATGCTGGGTATCTGAAACCCCAAAACCCACGGAACTTTGACTGCAAACGATGAATCTCTTTGGCGATTATTCGGGCTTAAGAGTAAACTAGGGGAAATCTACCTTGTTTGTTTGCCGTTGATGATGTTGACTTTGATAAGATGACTACTGTTTCTACCCTCCAAATAATTGCACAATTCGAGTATTTAGGCATTATCGTGCTAAAAGGTTTGAAAATTTGCGGCTTAACATCCCCCCGGGAGCTCACAGAGGGAAAAAAAAGGGTTAAAAGCATAGGCCAATCCAATACAGAAACCACTAAAAGCAAAAAAAAAACATAAACAAGAAAAAGGAATTTTTGGAATACATAAAAATTGATTTTTTTAGTTACTTTTTTGATCAAAACTTTTTAAAGCCCCCTGCCAATCAAAAAAAGGTGACTTCAATACGTGGAAACTACTCTTTGTTACCTCTCGGGTGCCTATTCACACCTCCACTTTTTCAGGAAGAGAAGATGGTACAAGCTACCCCTTTTCAACCTCCACTTTCGGGGTCTGAATAGGCCCCCAAAAAGGGGTAACATAGAGGGGTTTTTCCCACCATTTTTGAGGGTCGCCTTGTAAAATTGGCAGGTGGGTTTAAAAACAGTAACTAAAAAACCTAATGTTTAATGCATTCTAAGTAGCAGAAATACATTTCCAAAAATTTCCCCTGTTCTTTTTGATGGTTTTTTTTTTAGCGTGTGGTGCTGCTGATTGGATTGTGTTTTTTTATCTTAAATGCCCCCCAAAGTGTACCATGCTCATTAAAAAAAAAAAAAAAGTTTTGAATGTGCAGACCAAATATTGTTTTCTAGAATATAATTAAAATGGTGGTGCTACCTGAAACTTTTTTAAAGGTTATCAAAACTGGTGGCACCAGGGTTTATTCCTAAATCACACTTCGAGTTACTGGATAGACTGTTCTTCTCTTTTCTATGGGAGAAGTGCTGCTCCTCGTTTGATAGAGCCACTCTTAAAGTCCCATATGACAGGCCAATTGTCTCAATGGGAGTAATCAGGCTGTTGTTCTGGAGGCTGCGTTGGTGGGATCATTTGAGGGGCTGTCAAATCTGCCATACAGAAAAGGGAACTGTTTTCTGCATTGTTATACTTAATTAATGAGTGCAACTGTCTTTGCTTGGAGGGCTTTTGAACACCCTTATGGCTCTGAGGGAGATAACAGTGCTTGGTCCCCAAGGGGGGGGGGGGGGGGGGGGGGCGGGGGGGGGGGGGGGGTGGGGGGGGGGGGGGGGGGGGGGGGGGGGGGGGGGGGGGGGGGGGGGCGGGGGGGGGGGGCGGGGGGGGGGGGCCGGGGGGGTGGGGGGGGGGGGGGGAAAAAAAAAAAAAAATGCAGCACAATTTAATCTACCAAGATGGTTTTTTTCAGCTGTGGCATGCATTAGCAGCACAGTTTGGGACAGCACAGCTGCACTTAAGGTGCAGACTTATAGAAACTGTGCTCAGAAGGGTTACTTTCCCAAAGCCGGTCTCCTCTATTTATAAGCTCATTATAAATTGTCAAACATCCCCGCTAACGAATTATTTTGAGAAATGGCAAAGAGATATCCAGTCATGATGCGATGTCTGAGCTGACATGATCTTGGTAGTCGACAGTCCTTAGTGGCAAAGACCAATTAATTCAAGTAAAATGATTACATAGGGCGACATGTATGAACGGGGCTGCGCCAGAATTCTGACCTCAAAAAGCTGTAGTAGACCAGTTCTATAGATGTATTAAGAGGCGTACTCCAAACGTTGGTGCGAGAAGTGCCTCGGTAACGCGCCAAAGACACTTTTTAGCACGCCAAAGTTTTCAGGCGTTCTGGGGCGTGTCGCACCACATAAGTAGAAGTAGACACATTTATGATTCTTGATGCCAAAACTTTGGCACAGAAAAGTTAGAACAGCCAGACCAAGTTAAATGTGGTCTGCCTGAGTTGTTGTATTGGCACTACAGTGCGCCTGTATGCATGACCTGCAGACGAACAGGTTCATACGTTCTGGCGCAGTCTATACTACCTTAAAGTGATTTAGAACAGGTCTATAAGCACCAGCATTCATACATGTCGCCCATAGTGTTTATCTTACACCAGTTAGCCTGAAGCAGAAGCATTGTTTATCCTTAGCTATCTTCACTAGGTGTGGAGCAGAGTGGGGAATGCTTCTCCACGTGATGTGGGAATGTTTGTTATTGCATATTTACTGATTTGAGATTAAGAATTTCTTAAATCAAATTCTGGGTTTTCCAAATATATGTCAACCAGATAGGACTTGTAGAGGACCTAGTCCTGAGTAAAGCTGAGCATACCCTATACCGACTACTACTTTTTTGTGCCAGGAAAACTATCCTTATGAACTGGAAGCCTCCTAAGGTGCCGTCTCTGGAGCAGTGGAGGCAGTTGGTCAACGCAGAGCTTCCTCATTATAAAATAACTTTTGCGGCCAAAAGTAGCCCCAGATAAAACTGCCTGTGCCCCGAACCTCTGCGGGCTCCAGTCAGCTGCCACAGAAAAAGGAAGCAATATGCTCCATGTTTTTCTTCTTATATCACCCAAATAGCCCGCCAACTCGTCCCCTGATGTGGTCGTAGCGGGTACTGAAACATGTTGGGACTCTAGTGGTACTGTGAGTTTGTGTACCATCTCCATTTGATTCTGCTGTAACACTTATGTTGCAAGTTCAGGATAGATGTTTGTATACCAGTACTTAAGTGGAATTTTTTCTTCCTTGTTCCACAGTATGTTTAACTGCCAATAAGATACTTGATGAGGGAGTGATTATAGGGACCCAGTGTTAGGGTTAGGTTCCTGGCAGGATCGTCCTTATCAGGATGCTTTGTCCTGCTTATTTTTAGGCAGGATTAGAAGTAGCAAGTCATTATCTTAAATGTATGACACAGTAGAGAATGCTTGCATACATTTTTTCTATTCCTTGCATATGTATGCATGTTACCCAATGATGGAAAGATATGTTATCATTATATGTGGTGATTATTATTATTATTGGTTCTGATAACTGTGATTTTGGATATATAAGTTTTTCTGTTTTCAACATTGTTTGATTAAGGTAGATTCTATACGTTTTGAAACATTCATCTTTTTAAAGTTACTTAATAAAAGTTATTTTTTAATTAAGTGCACCTTCCAAACATTAAATATACAGAGACCATCTGTGAAAGAAAAACCCCTCAGCAATGCCAGTCTGGTGAAATGTACCCGTTCTAACTGTATCTCTCATACCTGGAGCCTCCCAAAGTTCCAGTGATCCCTTCCATGCAGTACCAACCCATGTATTTGAATGTTTGCATCAGGGCACTGATTTCTCTATCAGAGTAATGGGATTCCATAAAGGTTCTCCAATGCTTGAAGAAATCCTTGGTGCACATCTCTTTGCTCCTCTCTGTTTCAAGCCTATCAGCGACCAGATAATCTTCCAGCTGCTTCATGACCCCAGTAGGCGACAGTAAAGTGGGCTTAATCCACTGTTGAAAGAGGCAGCGTTTTGCAGCAAGCAGAGCTATGTGTACTATTCCTGGGTGGTCGGTGTGTCCTCCTCCCCTGTGATGGATCTTCCGTGTCGCCCTCAGGGGGTCTGGGAGAATGGACTATCAGAATGTCATAGTTCTTTTGAAGTTTGACCCCAAAATGCACCTTAATATATCTGACAATACTGTCCCAATATGCCTGCGAGGAACTACACTCCCACAAGCCGTGCCAGAGATCAGTTTTGTGTGTTCCGCACTTGGGGCAGTGCTGTAATCTATCAAGGAATCCCGGGGAAACGGGTAAATTGAAGGCATAAATCGCATTTTGTATTATTTTGAGAGAGGTTTCCCGCCAAGTCTCTCATATGACATGTCTACGGATGACGCCCAATCACTTGAGTATTATTTCTGGAATCTGGACATCGCCCAGACGACGTTGCCAATATTTAAAGGCCTGCGAGTTTGTCTGTCTCAGGCACCACCCCCTCATCATATTGTACAGTCTGGAGAGGGTACAGGTATCCCTGTGAGAGGTGACTAAGACATCAAAGTCATTAGGAGTGGTCTCCCTTGAGATATCTTTTAACCTACTACTGCAGAAGTAGAGAAGCTGGTATGCAGCAAGCGCATGCGTGCCCGGTAGCGAGAATTTCTCTAGCATCTCCGCAGGTGTAAGCCATCTATTTAATTTGTCATGCATCAGCTGGTCTGCAGACCCCTGTCCTTCCACATGTGGAACATAGGGTTTGATTGTTCCAATGGGAACTCTGGGTAACCCACAAGGGCATAGCTTTAGATATTGCAAAGGTGAGACCTATTCGCCTCCGAATTTTCTTCCAGACCATCAGTGGGTCACGAATCCACGGCGAGGATTTGATCGGGGCAGGTAATTTTGGGTACTTTGTGTGGAACAGGGCCTGAGGGTGCCACGGAAGCATTAAATATCCCAGTTAGAGAAGTAGCTACGTCCCCACACCCAATCCAGCATGTGCCTTGCCAAACAAGCCAGGTTATAGCCTCTAACATCTGGGAGGTTCAGACCTCCCTCCCTATTGGGCAACATTAGTTTCCGTAAAGCGATCCAGGGTTTTTTCCCCGCCCAAATAAATTTGGAAAAACAAGAATTGATCTTGTTAATGTCAATATGTCTGAATAGGAACGGTAGGGTTTGCAGCGGATACAGCAGCTTCGGGAAGCATATCATTTTGATAGCATGACATCTGCCAGCCAATGAAAGCAGGAGTGAGGACCAACGCCTCAAGTCCTGAGCATTTTTCTCAATAGTGGGTGGGACATTTAACTGTATATTGTATCTGGGGTTCTACCAATTTTTATTCCCAAGTAGTGATATGGTCCTGGGCACATTTAATATCAATATTTAGAGCGTTCCATTGTAAGGGTGATCATTTGGGGCCCAATCCCAAAATTTCGCTCTTGGCAACATTAATTTTGTATCCCGAAAGATTTCCAAACAGATGCAAAACTTCTTGTATCTTGAGGAGGTGGGTCAGGGGATTGGACATGAATAGAAGCATATCATCCGCAAAAAGTGCAGTCTTGATTTCCGTTCCTCCAACCCTGACCCCAGAGAAGAGGTCAGAATCTTCCAAAAATGTGGCCAAAGGCTCTAGGGTTAAATTAAAAAGGAGGGGAGACAGCGGGCATCCCTGTCTGGTGCCCTTCTGAAGTGGAAACCTGGAGGATAGGAAGCCCAGGGTATGAATTTGGGCCGTAGGACTATTATAGATGGTCGACAAATACGACCTAAAAGCACCTGTGATTCCCATATTGTCCAGGACAAGCCAGAGCCGATCCCATCGCACGTTATCAAAGGCCTTTTCTGCATCTAAGGCCACCAGGACAGGCACTGGCCTGTGATGTACCTTCCTAATATTGCCCACCGCTTCCCGCACCATTACAAAACCCTTTTGTGCGGGACCAATCAATTGTGGCATAAAACCTGCCAAGCGGTCCGCCAGGATTTTGGATAGTATTTTTCTGATCAATATCGATGAGTGAAATGGGCCTGTAAAAGGCTGACATCAGTGGATCCTTGCCTTTTTTTGGGGAGTACCTTGATATAAGCATTTTTAGACTCCGAGTGAAGAAACAAATTGTAGTAATTTGTAAGGGTTGGGGCAATTTGATCAATCAAGATATTATAAAGGTACTTTCCTTGCCTTTAATTGATGTATAGCTGCTGTAACCTCTGATTCAGAAATGTCCTCATTCAGTGCATCCCTCTGCGAATCAGACAAGTGGGGAAGTTTTACTTTAGACAGAAAATTCTTGTTGTCCGAAGAGGGAGGTTGGCCAACGGATGAATAAAGTGAGGCGTAGAAATGCCAAAAGGTGTCATTAACACCCTCCGGGTTGGAAGTTGTGGAGCCATCTAATGTTCGGATGGCTGGAATATGTGCAGGTTTGTGGGACCCCTTGAGAATTCTAGTTAGGAGTTTCCCCGACTTGTTCCCATATCTGAATAAAGTGGAGTGCATGTGCGATTTATAAAGTTCTGCCCATAAATCAAACTCATGATTAGCTTTTTCCAACTCTGATCTATGTGTGTCTGACCCATCTCGGAGAAAAGCTCTATATGCATCCCGAGCCACTTCAGAGGCTTTTAGGTAGAAGCTCTTGAGGTTTTTCCTATAGGAGGAAGTGTAGGCTAGAACCTTGCCTCTTAAAACCGCTTTCACTGTTGCCCAGTAGAGCACAGGGTCATTTTGGTGAACTTCATTGTCCTTGGCACACACCATCCACCAGTCTTTGACCATATCGACAAAACTGTCCATGGCCAAGTATGCCGGGAACTTCCAAATAAAATCCGAGCCCTTCAGGAATGTGTCTGCCAAGTCCAGAGGGATTGGAGCATGGTCGGAGATGACCATGTCCAGGATCTGGGCATATTCAACCCTGGTCAAGAGATTGTCGGACACCAAAAGGCAATCTAACCTAGACCACGATTTATGGGGAAAAGAATGTTTAAATCTCGCTCATCCGGGTTCCTTTCCCTCCAGCAGTCGTGGAGACCAATAACGGCTGTGAGATGACGTAGGGCTCCCCTCCCGAGTTGAGTGGCCCCTCCCCTTTGTATGTTTAAAGGACCTCCCCGTCTATCCATGAGAGGATCCACGACCGCGTTTATGCCCCCCTCCCCCACCCCCCACCCCCCCTATGCTCTGCTGCTGAACCTGGTTATTGCAAATCTTCCCCTTCAGATCCTGGAAGGAGTCTCGGTTGTAACCATTAGGGCCATATACGATGTATATACTAAGGTCCCTACCTCCCCATTTTATAACTAAATGCGAGAGCCTCTCTTCCCCATCGTGTTCATGTGAGATTAGCTCAAACGGGAAATTTTTGTGTATGAGGATAGCGACCCCCGCCTTGCCCCCCCCAATGCTGGTGACACAAAGACGTGACCAACCCACAGCCTTTCTAGCCACTTGAGATCCTCCTGCTTGAGGTGGGATTCCTGTAAAAGGACAACATCCAGATGTAGTCTCTTTAAATGTCGGATCACCTTCATCCGTTTATTTGGGGAACGGAGCCCCTTTATGTTCCAGGAAATGATCCACATAAAAAGATCCTGATAAAGCTATTAGACTGAGGGTTGGCATGTCGTATGGGAGACAAAGTTGACCCTAACCCAAGGACTATGGATCGCCACAGAGAGAATTGTAATATCCTGAGGGTGAGTAGAGGGACGCATCGTGTCGGTAAGGCTATGTTCACATGGCTTATTTCGGGGCGTATTTACGTCCGCAAATACGTCCCGATATACGTTTAAAATGCGTGTCACAAAGTGTGGCCCGTATTTCGCGTTGTAAATATAATCCCCATTCTTTACTATTGGTATTTACGTTGCGAAATACGCCTCAGTAAGTGACAGGGGACTTAATTTTACGATCGTATTTACGGACGTATTTACGTCCGCAAATATGTTGCGAAAATACGCCTCGTGTGAACGACGAGGCGTATTTTACATTGGAATCAATGCTAATCTAATTGTTCATTATTTGAAACGTATTTCGGGACGTATTTGCAGACGTAAATACGCCCCAAAATAAGCCGTGTGAACATAGCCTTAGGGGTTAAATAAACACTACCTAACACCTTCCTTTGACTGTTTTATTAAAGAAATGGATCCAATGCTGGTCCAACATAGTTGAACCAATCCGATGTAGTTCAAAGGAAAAACCTGTAGAAAAATAGAAACCTGGTAGTACATAATTCCATGAGAAGTCTTTATGGAGGTGTGTAATGGGTAGGGAGGTGCTGGAAAAGTGAGGATTCTAAAGTTTCTGTGGAAAATTATACAGAGTCTTGGTTGGGAGAAGTTATCATGGTGGTCTAAATGTAAAAAAAAAAGTCGTTTCATAGTTTGTAAGGCCAAAAAAGACAGACATCCATCAAGTTCAGTCTATTTTCCTATAATGTTGATCCTTCCTCTGGGGGAAAAACCCCCACGAGATAGAAGCCAATCATCCTCATTTTATAGAAAAATTCCTTCCCGACTCCAATCTGGCAATCAGAATAAATTCCTGAATCAACAACCCTTCTCCAGAATTCTAGTCACTATAAGTTGTCGTATTATTGCACACTAGAAATGCATCCAGACCCTTTTTGAACTCTGTTAATGAATTCACCATGACCAGTTCCTCTGGCAGAGAGTTCCACAGTCTCACTGCTCTTACAGTAAAGAATCCCTTTCTATGTTTCACCCCATGATCCTGTTTGCCTTGACAGCTGCTGCCTGACACTGGCTACTACAATTAAGTATAATGTCCACTAGGATTCCCAAGTCCTTTTCCATGTCCCTTTTTCACAGCGTTTTACCGTTTAACAAATAACCATGGAATGGATTTTTCCTTCCCATGTGCATAACCTTGCATTTATCTGTGTTAAACCTCATCTGCCATTTCTGTCCAGGCCTCCAACTTATCCAGATTCCTTTGTAATTACACATCGTCCTCTATTGTGCTTATTACTTTACAGAGCTTAGTATCGTCTGCAAAGATTAATATTCTACTGTGAAATCCATGTTTAAGATCGTGAATGAATATAATAGAGAATAGGGCCCAATACTGACCCCTGTGGTACCCCACTAGTAACAGGGATCCAGTCTGAGTATGTACCATTAATCGCCACCCTTTTTTTTTTCTATCACTGAGCCAGTTGCTTACCCACTTGTAAACATTTTGCTTACCAACCTTTTATATGGCACCGTATTAAATACTTTAGAAAAATCTAGCTATATGACATCCAATGCCTCATCCCGATCCAGTCTAGAACCAACTTCCTCATAGAAGCTGATGAGATTAGTTTTATAGGGCTGGAACGGCGTTATACATTTATTTTCAGTGAGATACTCCAGTATAGCATTTCTTCAAACATTTTACCTACAACAGAGGTTAAACTTACCAGCCTATAGTTTCCAGGATCACTTTTTGACCCCTTTTTGAATATTGGCACATTTGCCATGCGTCAACCCCTTGGGACATACCCCGTTACTATACAGTCCATAAATATTAAGAATAGGGACCTGTCTTTCACATACCTTAATTCCCTTAGGACACGGAGGTTTATACTATCAGGACCTGGTGATTTGTCTATTTTAATTTTCTTAAGGCGGAGGTGCACATCTTCCTGTGTTAGACAAGAAACATTTAAGGTGGAGTTTACCTCATCCCTCTGCTCGTCAACAGAAAGGTCATCTTCCTCGGTAAATACAGTGGAGAAAAAATTGTTTAAAAGGTTTGCTTTCTTCTCCTCGCCCTTCACAATATCTCCCTCACTACTTTTTAAAAGGGCCAACATTTTCAGTTTTAATCTTTTTACTATTTATATAGTTAAAAAATATTTTGGGGTTCGTTGTACTCTCTTTGGCAATATGTCTTTCTGTCTGCAGTTTTGCTGTTTTTATCATTATTTCACATATTTTATTTTTTGCTTATAGCTTTTTAGTACTTATTCACTGCCATCCTGTTTAAGGCGCTTAAACGCTTTCTTTTTGCTATTTATTGCCTCCTTTACATCCCTGTTGATCCACATTGTTTTTTTTTCCTGTTTCTAATGTTTCTATTTCCATAGGGTATGTACCTCTCACAGTGGGAATTTAAGATGTTTTTAAAGATCTCCCATTTATTATCTGTTCTTTTATTTTTAAACACCTTGTCCCAGTCAATGCGGTTTAGGGCCTCTCTAAGCAGATTAAAATTAGCCTTCCTGAAATTCAGTGTTTTTGTGGCTCCTCGACAAAAGACTCTATTGAAGGATAAATGGAATTTTATTATATTGTGGTCATTATTTCCTAGGTGCCCCTCAACCTGAACTTTGTTACTCTGTCCGGTCTATTAGTCAATATTAAGTCTAGAAGGACCTTCCCTCTAATCAGCTCCTGCACCAGTTGGGAGAGGTACTTATCTTTAGCTATTGACGAAAACCTGTTTCAGTTTCCATATTTGTCTGGGTAGTTAAAGTTGCTCATAATAACAACCTCATTATGATTAGCTGCCTCATCTATTGGTTTGAGGAGTACATCTTCCACGGGTTCTGCTGTATTTGGGGGCCTGTAGGAGACTGCTGGTAGAATTTTATTATTGTTATTACCCCCATGTATATCTACCCATAATGATTCCACATGCCCATTTCCTGTATCTATATGTTCCCGCAGTGTTGGCTTCAGGATTTTACATAGAGACATATACCTCCACCCTTCCGGTTTTTACGATCTCTCCAAAATAAACTGTAACCCTGTACGTTGACCACCCAGTCATAGCTCTCATCCAGCCGTGTCTCAGTTATTCCTACTATGTCATATTGTTCTACAGCAATAAGTAATTCTAATTCATGTATTTTGTTGGTGAGACTCCCGGCATTGGTCAGCATGCAATTTAGAGATTTTTTGTTTTTATTCCTTTATCCCTGTTTTCACACTACTACACACCCTCCCTCCACTCCACCCCCCTGTTTTATTACTAATTTCCAGCTCTCTGTCTTCACTATCTTGCATACAATCTTTGTAGTCCCCCCTCACCCCAGTCCCTAGTTTAAATAATCCTCCAACTTCCTGGCCATTTTGTCTCCCAATACAGCTACACACCTTCCAATTTAGGTGCAGCCCGTCCCTAGCATAGTCTGTAGCCAAGACAGAAGTCAGCACAGTTCTCCAAAAACCCAAATCCCTTCTTCCTACACCAATTTTTGTGCCACTTATTCACCTCTCTAATCTCCCGCTTCCTCTCCAGTGTGGCCCGTGATATAGGTAGTATTTCTGAAAAAACTACCTAGTTTTTGCTTTCTTGGCCTTTTTTCAAAGAAGATGAATGTTAAAGGGTTTGGATGCATTTCTGTAAGAGAATAATAAGTTAAAGTGACTAGGATTCGGGAGAAGGGGCGTTGATCCATGGATTATTCCGATTGCCAGATTGGAGTTGGGAAGGAATTTTTTTCCCTCGGATGAGGACAATTGGCTCCTGCCTCATTGGGGTTTTTTGCCTTCCTCTGGATCAACACTTTAGCAATATAGGCTAAACTGGATGGACGTCCTTTTTTTTTTTTTTTTTGCTTTACAAAAAATGTAAAACACAGACTTTTTTTTCCACTCATGGTTAGGGGTTTGGTGAAGCCATTTATTGACAAACTACTGTGTTTTCTTTTTAAATCATAACGTCAACCAAAAACATCCAAATGACCCTGATCGAAAGTTTACATACCCCAGTTCTTAGAAAAACATTTTCAAAAGTTGACAAGTTTGGATAACTCCCCAATTCATCTTAATGTCAGTGTAAGCTCTAAATTGTATAATTATATACAAGACTTTTTGAAGGGAGGGGTTATGGTCTTTAAAGGTATGATATCATATCCTCTGTACATAGTTCCATTTGTTCCAAAATTGTACCCTTGCAGAATTCTCTTACATTTGACTCTTTACACATAGATGTTGCTCCTTTTGGTTCTACAGAAAAGGTGTAAGGAAGGGATAACCTTGGAGAGTGCTGAGGCAAAACAGAAAGGGATCTGAGAGTCCTTCATTATGGGAAGTGGTGGCATTATGGGAAGTGGTAGCTAGATGATCTTTTACAACCTTTGGTAGTTTGAATCCCAGGATTTTTGAAGGATACAAAACAATTTGTTGCCATGTGTAATTTTACGTGGCAAAAAAAGGCACTTGGATTGTGTGTGATGTTACTGCTTTGTATATGTATTCTCTTCACTAGAGATGAGCAAACCCTAAAAAGTTCGAGTAGAACCTCAAATTTTGAGAAGTTCATTTTGAGTCGAACAGAACTTCAATCTTCATTAAAGTCAATGGGAGAAGATGTTCTGGTTAATTTTTTATACCCGTACTGGTGAGGAGAAACTGCAATTGGCATCCATAACAGTAAAATGGATACGTGGAACAACTTAGTGAAGAAAATGTGGCTCTAAGAGTCACAGAAAAAATTTCACAGGCTAAAATAATTCATTCCTTTCAACGGCTAACTGAAAAGATGAGGACAGCGTAGCTATAGGTAGGTGTAGCGCTAGCAGCTGCTACGGGGTCCCTTTGACACATAAGAAGACACAGGTATTGGAAATGGCACAAGGTAACTTGCAGGAGCCCCCAATCACTTTTTTCACCAGGGCCCAAGAACATGTCATATATGTGGTGGCAGTAAGAACATCCCAACGGGGAACATAGAGGTTCAGCTGGCAGGGCCGTAGTTATAGGGGGTGCAGTGGTAGCCAGGGCTGCCGTCAATCATCTATTAACCATTTCAGAGCCCCATGCAGCTATATCAAATGGGGCCCCCACCCATTACTAGTTACTATTTTTTAACATATCACTGGGCCCCTTTTTAATTAGGGTCCCCTGAAAGGAGTACTGCCCCATCAGCACCTGTGCCAGTTACCATGTGCCATTTTCAATGCCGGTGTCTTGTGTGTCATAGGGGCTTTTGGAACACCTCCGGATACAGGTCCAGGGATGCCAATAGGAAATTACAGGAAGTACTCCTGTCACAGGCCCTTATCGAAAAGGGGCCCACAAATATGTTGTAAAAAATAGGAAGTAGTAATGGTTGGGGGCCCAATTTGATTTGGCAGTATGGGGCCTGAAGCGGTTAATAGATGACTTACAGCAGACTGACTGATGTTAGTAGATGACTGATAGAATGTGTATTTGACATTGTCAAGAAGACGTGCTACAGTTTGCTAGTCGGTGACATCGGCAACCGGGGCAATAAAATAGTCAGAGATCCATGCTTGATTCATTTTGATAAATGTCAAACGATTCTCAGGGGAAAGATGGATACATTTGTCAGTTATCACCCAGACAGCTGTGCTAAAGGTGCATTCTGAGATCACGCTGGGTGCCGGGCAGGCTAAAATTTGTATGGCATGTCGAGCAAGCTCAGGCCATTCATCCACTTTGGACAACCAGAATTTGAATGGGTCCAGATCAAGTCAAAAAACATTGGTGATAATCCGCAGGTAGTCATGAATCATGCTCTGAAGGCGGTCTCGGTGTGTCCGAATGCTGCCCTGCCTTGCAGGCATTAGTGAGGTAGTTAAGACTGATTTAAAAATGTTAACCAGTGCGGTTCTGCCACACTGCCTGCTGCTGCTATGGCTACTTGCCATTCTACTGCAGTCACGTTGCTGACGTTGTTCCTTCGTGACATTAGAATGTGAAGAAGACGCATCAGATGTTTCGTGTTGGTCAATGAACACTGTCTCAAATTCCTGCATTTTACTGTCAATTTGTGTGGGTGGAAAGAAAGTGCTCACTTTTGATTTGTAACGTGGATCAAGGAGGGTGGCCACCCAGTAATCACTGTTCATTTTGATTGCCTTGATGTCATGTTGCAGGTAATGTAGCATACAAATGTGTGAGATGCTGCCAGGATCTCCCAAGCCTTGGGGTCGAGGGGCACTAACCAGATCTTCCTCCTCCTGAAATCTGTGCCAACCTCTTACCACCAAAGGGTAATCGGTACCAGTGGTGTCCACCCCTGCCTCATCATCCTCCTCCACTTCCTCATCCTCACTGTCACCAGAGGCCTGGCTAGCATAATGCCCTCTACTCTGTGAGCTGAACTGATGTTCTGCACCCGCCCTAGACCTCGAACCACTGCCTAAAGAAAACCGATACAATTGGGAAACAGTTGGGCCTTCTACATCAGAAGGCGAGTAAGGATCTGTGTCCGCTTCATCCTCCTTCAGCACTGCTGGGACCTGCTGCAGAGTCTTAACGTTTGTTTCAGTAAAAATATGACCACAATGGTCATGGTGACAATGCCTTCGTCCTGACTGACCATTTTGGTTGCGTCTTCAAAACTGTCAAGGATGTTGCAGAGATCCTTCACCTGCCTCCACTCTCTGTGGCTCAACACCCCAAGGTCCGCACCACTGCTCGTCAGGCCATGCGACACTTCATACTGCATAATGGCATTACGCTGCTGCCACAATCGCTGGAGCATGTGGAGGGTGGAATTCCAGCATGTTGCCACGTCAACAATGAGAAGGTTGGCGGGGAGGTCCAGATAATGCTGTAACGCTGCTAGTCGTCCTGAAGCAGGGTGCGAACGCCGTAAGTGTGAGCTAAGACCTCGAGCCTTCTTCAGCAGACAGTGAAGACCCGGGTAGCCAGGCAAGGGATGTACGGAAGTCTACCGATCCTAAGGGCGGCAAGGAGATTTCTCACATTGTCGCACACCACATTGCCTGATGCCAGGTTCTTAGCACCCAGCCATTGGTCAGTCTGAGTGACCAGAGCTGTCCACAGTTCTTGACCTGTGTGTTGACGGTCTCCAAGACAGATTAATTTCAGAATGGCCTGGTTTCTCTTGGCATGTGATGCTACCCGTCGAGGTTGGGGATCTGGACTCTGCTCCATTCCAGCAGTGTGGAAAAGTGTCCGCCAAGCCCGAGACCCATCACCAGAGGCACTGTCATCCACCCAACTCACCCAGTGAGCAGTTAATGAGATGTAATGCCCTTGACCGTGCGTACTAGTCCATGTGTCTGTAGTGAGATGGACTTTGGTGGACACTGAGACAGCCCACGCGCGGGAGATCTTTTCTGCACCGTGGCGGGCAAGGGTGGAACCCCTCTGTGTCTACCAGGCGGAAAGGCAACATTTAGAAGGCCAACAGCCTGGCAATGCCAACATTCAGTCTTTTGGCTTTGGGATGGCTGGGGTGAAAGCGTTTCTTCTGCTCCCACACCTGATACACAGAAGGCTGGCTGGTGGACTGGCTGCTGTATGGCGTGCAGGTCAGACTGGTGGAAGGGAAAGGTGTAGACTGTGTTGCTGGTGGTGAGAACCGGCCGACAGTGTCTGCGACTGGGGATGGTGCTTGCCGATGCTGCTCCGACACATCGGCAGAGGACCTCTTGGGCTTGGAAGTGGAGGAGGCAGAAGATGTTACGGTGGTTGGAAGCCCAGGACCTGTGTGGCCTTTTTTTTCTCCAAGTGATATTTCCACAGCAATTCATGCTTTACATGCATGTGCCTGTTCATGCTGGTGGTGGTTAAATTCTTTAGATTATTTCCTCTACTGACGCGTTGAAAGCAAAGCTGGCATATGACATCGGTCGGCGAATCTGAGGCTTGATCGAAAAAGGCCCAGGCTTCACAGTTCCTAGACCTCTTCGACAGTGAAAACCTAGTAGCAGTCTTCCCCTGCCCCCCATTTGGACCATGGCTGGCGGTTTAATATCAGCGGACTTGTGCGACCGCCCTCTCCCTTTCTGAGGCCAGAGCCACACTGACACTACCCCAACATCCTACATCCTTAAGCTGCGGGCTAGAAGGTACTGCGGGGCACAGCTGACCTCTTGATATTTCTGGCAACGGACCAGCTTCCTTCTCCTCCTTTTGAGGGGATCCGCGATTGGGCATCAGAGCAGACAAAATCATCCTCTTTGGCCTCTTGATCTTTTGAAATGCCTATTGACCCCAACCGCATTGAGTCATCAAAGAGCTCTTCGGAATATGGATTATCTAGAGCGGTCTGTTTAGATGGGGACATTTGGCCTTCAGGTTAGACTGATGATGACATTTCTGCCTTTGACTGAGAGGAAGAGGAGGTAAAACTGCTGGATAAAGGGTGTGTTAAGAACGGGTTGGCGACTATCTTCAGTAATGTGAACCAACCATGCAATGACAGGCCTGACGGTCCTGCGACTGATGATGAGCTTGCTTGTGTGTTGTCTGGAGCACTGTAAGGAGTGCCTTGTTTCATACCTGTAGCTCCACGTCCTACGCTCTTCCTTGCTCGTTTACCACCTCTAGGTCGCTCCATGATCAAAAATAAAAAGGTAATTTGTTCAGTCCTATTGAAGAACTGTACTCCAAAGACCGCAAATCAACAGCGTTCCTAAATGCCTATACTTTGCAATGGGCAAATAGGATTATAATCAAATTTTTTCTATGCAATATCACTGAAATAGGGTTGTATGGAAGAACCCTCACAGCAAATCAAGTGGTCTTAAATGCCTATACTTTGTTGCAACGGGCAAATAGGATTATAAATAGTTTTGTATAGATATTCCATAGAAAAATTCTAACTATTGCTGTGTAAAATTCCCTAAGCTAGCTTTCCCTCCGACCCCCGAGTAATCTACCTAGCAGCTTTTTCTGTGTTAAATCGCTATTAAATGGTATTTCTGCCTGCTGGCAAACCAGCAGACAGAGGCAGCAGTGTGTTCACTACAGAGAGAAAGGTGGAAATGGCATTCAACAGGAAATACTGTGACATACACATAAGCCAGTCTTGTGATTTTAGCAGCCAATGAGATCCCTACACCCTCAGAGGTGACGTTTTTGATCCCCTCCCCCCCCCCTTTGTGCTCTGCACTGATTGGCTAGCTGCCAAAGCTGAAGGAAGCAGCTGGAAAAGGCTCCAAACGCCTGTCTAGAACACAAACTTTTTACCGAACATGCAGCAAAAATTCGGCTCGACTGGGGTTCGGAAAATACTTAGTTCGGCACGAACTTTAACCTTTTTCCGAACGGTTCGGCTCAACACTACTCCTCACAAAAGAGCTCTAATTGCCTTTAAACATCTTGAAAAATATTCTAATTTAAGAGAGTACATTGTACATACAGCCTTCTTTTTCCTTACCCATAACCTTTTTTCTTTTGCTAGAGAATTTTTTTTTTTTTACAAATATGAGTGCATGTTCTTCAACACAAATTGACAATCTTTGTATGGAATAATGGTGGTGAGGGCTTCCTTTATATACTAGGTCTAATACATGCTTCTTAAGTGTGGTAAGGATGTTATACAAATGACCTCCCTTTTTATATGCAACTCTGATATTAATCATAATCTTGATAATGTAAAATTCATGACTCACCGTGATGCTATGTATTTATTTAATGTTGCGTTATATGGTTGTGAATCAAGAGTTTAAACCGCTTTTTATTTTAAACCTATAGCCTTAATGCTTTATATTGCTATTTATCACAGCAAGGGTATTTGAACAGTCATTTAAATCGTGCCCGCAATATCGTGGATAAGTAACATAATATATATATATTCCATTAGGAAAATCAAGTTATGTTTTCTACTAGAGATTATGATAAAGTTGTGTCTGTTATTATACACCCATACTGTATCAAAATCCTACTTTAGAACACATTTATATTAGGTGTCGTATATGTAGTCAGAAAATCTAAATCTTCGGGAAACGTGTTGTCACTTGGTGTATTTCTAAATGAGAATAACTTATCTGGGTGAAGTGCAAAGCAATGTAGAAGTGGGCTTTAGTCGATGTGCCATATGTAAACATGTTACCCAAATCAAAATTTTAGCTGCCTCTACAAATTACTCATCTTTTCCAATAACGACTGATTCATTTTCATACATCTCACTTAGTATACTTAAAGGAAACCTGTCGGCTACTATGCTGCCCGAACAATGGGCAATATGAAAAAATTGCAAGTTACCCTGTCCCAACCATGTGGGTTTTACCCTGAAAAGCTGCAGTGATTTGTGGTAAAACACCCAGTGACATTGAGCTGGGTATGGGGAGACCACAGACTGCAAAGATGAGTACATTGTGCAACTTTTCCCTGCCCCTTCAGCTATACTGACCGCTATCTCCCTATAGGCAAACATGGGAGAGATCTGTCATTTTAGCTGCAGGGTGCTGAAAAGCCATACGTCCGACTTCTCTCTTCTGGCTCCGCTGGCCTCTCCTTGTACCTGGCCCAACCTCACAGGTTGTTTTATACTTAAACACTGCAACATAAATTGGCTAACTCCTTCAAATCTGCAATATGTTTAGTGACATACACTGCTTTTTAGTCAATGGTAGTCCCTAAAAATAAATTGGCGTGGCTTAGAGGGACTTAGGGCTAAGGCATATTTGCTAACTTTTCAAAGTGGCCTGGAGGGGGATTAAGAGAATCTGCATAAACCATGCCCCATTTATAACAAGCCACACTTCTGTTACAAGGCCACAGCTACTACATGTAAATGTGTAACTGCTCTGAAAGAAGTTAATTGAGCATTTTATCACCGCACAGCTTTCCTGGATATTGGATATCCTATTCAGTATCCAAGAGAACTGGGAGTTGCCACTAAACTGTTTTCTGAACCTAAACAAGTACACTTCTACAATATTATCACCATAGAGTGACCATATAGTGGTAGGTACCAGTGTACACTGGATCTGCAGACTGTAATATTACCCCCATACATTGACCATATAGTGGTAGATACCAGAATACACAGGTGCTGCAGACTGTATATTACCACTAGAGAAGAGCAAATTTCTCAAATACAATTTGGCCGATTCGCCTAATTATTCTCCAAAAATTAGCTTTGTTCCAAATTTTTTCATGACGAATCTCATTCAAAATGTTGTAGAACATTGTGCCATGCAGAAATATGCATAGGGAGCATAGTTTGGTATTGAAATAATGCTGTGATTTAGTGTGACACGCAGATGACTGGCGCCACTCTTAGAATCGCTTCCCATTTCACTTATCTGGGCAGTTACGGGGTCATAACTGACCAAATAACTGAAGTGGGAACGTAGCCTGACAGGGTAATGCCCGTGCTAACTAGAAAGAATATGGTTCTCTGCCCCAAAGAGTTACTTTTTTCACTTATAAGGTAAAAAACCTTTGAAATACAGCTTGTGTATTTATCATATACACACATCTCTGTTACAGGCAGGTTATTATTTTGGGATATTGTTCTCTGGGCCAAACAGTAAATTTGTGACACTTATTTGTCTACAAAAACTCAATTACTATAGAGAAATCCTATGTAGTCAGTTGACTGCTGCCTACCTGTGCCATCGTCCATCCTCTCGCAGGTTTGACTGGAGGGGTTCCTAGTGAGGAAGGTACTCGCCAGCAGCAGCACCTGGAGCAGACCCTGTACCAGCAGGTGGTGGCCTACATGGACAGCACCCTGCCACCCCACATTGAAGATCCGCTGGACTACTGGGCAGCCAAACTGGATTTGTGGCCACAACTTGCGGAGATTGCACTGGAGAAGCTGTCCTGTCCGGCCAGTAGTGTGGCATCAGAGTGGGTGTTCAGTGCGGCGGGGGCCTTAGTTACCCCAAGGAGAACTCGCTTGTTCATCCGACATGTGGAGAGACTCGCCTTTGTCAAGATGAATCAGGCGTGAATGAGCCAGGATTTCCACACACCAATGCCTGATGTATCAGATTAGATCAGCCATGCTGCCTCGCCCAAACTTTGACAAATTAGTCTGGATTCTTCTGGTTACCTGCCTCAGCTACTATTCTGATGCTGCCACCTGCCTGATGACACACATCTGCTGCCAGCTGCAGCTTCTACCACCCACCATCTTTAGCAGTGATTTGGTATTGCCACCCACCTCCCCACTCTTCACTGGGCCATTATGTAGCCTTCTGATGCTGCTGCCACCTCACCTCTCAGGTCATCTCATGCGGCTGCTGTCACCTCCAGGCTATGTCACCATGTCCCTCTCTGGATTGATGCTGTTGCTGCTGTTGCTACCTCCTCATTTTTTTACCTAGCTGTCGCCACCTCAAAGTTATGTAATTGTGCCACTCTCCGGCTTGATGCTACTGCTGCTGTTGCTGCCACTACCTCCACACTGTGTAGTTGTGCCACTCTGTGGCCTACTAATGCTGCCGACACCTCCACACTGTCATTGTGCCACTCTGTGGCCTACTCATGCTTTTGCCAACTGACCACTCTCTCAGTTGACCACCCTGTGGTTTCCTAATGCTGTTTCCACCCTCCACCACTTTATGACCGTTGCCCAGCACTTAAATGTTATTGCGGTTTTTTCCCTTTTTATTTTCTTTTTCACACATCTTGTCAGAAGGAATTGAAAAGGACAAACACAACCCGATTTTGTTGTCCTTTCAGAAAGCTGGTTTAAGGGCCCAGTATTACCATAGTCCCCCCCTTTTGTTTTACATCAATAGTACTTTCATGGATGAAGTAGTCCTCAGCCAAATACAGCAGGAGTGTAATTACATAAACACAACAGACATGCCCAAAAATATTCCCCATTTTTACTTGTCAACCTACCTATTTTTTTTGGATACAACTCCTGTTTTTTTATTCTTTTTTGGCTTTAGCAATACTGATGGATTAATCTGAAACCGATTTTGAAAAAAGCGGAACAAACCTGGACAGGATCAAAAGGGAAGGGCAAAAAAATGAAAAAACATGACGTTCAACACCAAAAAATTTACCTGCCAACACGCCTCCCTCCACTCTTTCGGTTGGGGGCCCCTCTCCCAGTTATCTAGCGCATATTTAACAGAATCCACCAACCAATAAAGTTGAAAAAACAAGAATTAAAACCCTTTGTCCAACAGAAGCAATAACTTGAAAAAAACAAACCTGGCCTTAATAAATGGGATAACAACAATTGGAGGCCCAATTCCACCAGTCCTTCCCTAACAAAGAAGATTTTTTTGAAGCAGCTCCATTTTTTTTTGGTTCTTTGAACCCACACCGCCCCACCACCTTCCACAGCCTTTCTCTAGCTTACAGATCAGTGAGCACTAACATGGAGCATATTAACACGGCCTGGATGTTTTTTTTTTTGTTCTCTCTAGCGGGTAACAATGCGGAGGTCCTGAAACCCGAAAAATACTTGAGTAAAACTCCCACTGAAATATTTTGGACCTCAAATTATATGGTTAAAAAATTAGAAGTAAAGGAACCACACCGCTTTTGAATAACCCCGAGAGTTCATTGCGATAGTCCCCGAGTGGTTGAGCCTTAACACAGTTTTTTCTGATCAAAAAGACAATGATAGGAACTAAAGCGAATCTCAAAGTATTTTTTTTATTGTTTTTTATTTCTTCCATGATATTTGGTATACAGACATAGCATAAACAATTTGCCTTTTTCTTCTTTTTAGAGGTGTAATTCCACCCTGTTTCCTTGTTTTGATATCCCTTATATTTTTAGTTAATAAATGCCATAACACACACTGTGTAGTTTGAAAAATGGTAAAAGTTTGTCAAGCCCGCCAGTACACCCTTAACCTCTTTCCTATAAGGACGGTACCATAATAACAATAATATTGGGAGCTCTAATTATCTTTTTCCTCCCCCTTGCCTTTCCTCGAAAAAATCCATAACTTTTTTCTTTTTATTTTATTATCCCACCTACAAAAACACATAAGAAAGGCCCCATGGTTTATAATTTTTGCGTGGACAAACATGTCCCCCCCCTAATATTTATATAAAATATGGTGCGCGTTATTCATAAATTACGTAATAGAAAAATGACTGGAGAGGAAATAAACGGCAAAAAAAATTCCCCTAAGTGGGGGCCCCAAAAAATTTAAAAAAAAAACGTATTTGTGCCATCTGGTTGTGCGGGAGATTTTCTTCTTTTCTTATTTTTTTAATGAGAGAGTTCTTTTAATACCTGAGTAATTTCTACACAGGTTAGAAAACGCAATTCCTCCTGCCCAATTACCAAACATGGTATTCTTTTTCCTGTTAATGTTTTCTCCCGTTTTATGTTTATTTGGTACTGTAAAATAAAATTCCCAAACAATCTTTTTCTTATTTTGTCTTGAGCAAATCTTTTATACTGCCGACTGGGCGCCCAATTTTTTGTGCGACCAATAACATTTTTTTGTAACGAAACCTACCTTAACTTAATTTCAATTTGTGAGCGGGTTGCAATTTTTTTTTTTTGCGTGCTGGAAGATGTTACCTTTTTTAATTGGACCTAAGCCAGTTTCATTTTTTTTTTTTTTTTTCTCGGAACGTATAACGAACCTTTTTTTTTACTTGATCTAACTTTTATATTCCAATTTTGGATGCGACATAATAATGACCAAAAAAGAGCAAATTTTTGCAGTTTGGAAAATTTCTTTTTTTTCTTCTTCCTATAAATGATGTTCAGCGTACAAGGTATTAAAAGATGAAAAATGTTACTATTTTTTTTTTTATAGATTCTTGAGACTAATTTTTCCGGACACGGCGAAACCCAAATAATAAAGGTGTAAACTTTTTTTTATATTTTATTTATTTGTGTTTTATTTGTAAATATGGGAAAAAGGAGGGTGGGGATTTTGAACTTTTAAATACTTTTTTTTTCTTTATTCTTGGGTGCCTTTAAAACACACTTTTTTCATATTTTTTTTTTCTTTCTATTTTTTACTTTTTAACAATTTGAGTCCTCCTTATGGGTGACTTGAAACCACGTAGGGGGGCTACAATTCGCTTTAATATAACAGTCCTCCCTAATAGCATATGCAAAAATAGGAAAATTGCATTAGACCATTACACAAAGACAATAGGCCGGTTCTTTTATCTCCCCCACTTCCTCTCTAGGAATCTGGGGCAACGGGAAAACATGACGAAACTCGCGCGAATCCAGTAACACCACAGTGGCCCTCCTCTATCTTCTCTCTCACTCCACTTGGAGAGCGTCCACACGAAAGCCCAATTTTTTTTAATCTTCATTTTTAGAACGTCTTGCGCCACTCTTTGCCGTGGAGGTCCCTACAGGGGGTATTTAAACAGTCGCAGGCGGGGAGGGCAGAGCCGCACCGCCTACTTCCCCCCCTCCCCCCGTGCCTGAAGCGCGTACAAACCGCTGGTGTGTTCTAGCCTGCAATGTTAGCCCACTAAACACCGCCATTTTGCCCCTTGTGGAAATGGAAATCATCTCCCGACCGCCAAATTCCAATTTCAAAGAGCACGCTTACCCGCGCTTAAAATGACCATACCCTCCAATGACAACATAGGTTTGGAGTAATGCGGGGTTTTTTCTACTATTAAAATCAAGAGGTATTTTGGCACAGACGGGTCAAAATCTAAGTGTTGCTGCAGAGAGTTTTTTTTGTCCCGTGTGGTATTAAGAAGACACAGTTGGTGGCCAAGTGGCAGGAAATCCCCCTAAAAATGAGGCTGGCCCTATTTTTAAAGGGGCTTGTGGAATATAAGTGTGAGGTTATATTATTTATTTTATATAATCCTTGCCCCCTAAAATCCTGTCCCCTTGGGCTAAGCTAATTAAATGAGCCGAGAAGTCAAAGCTTTTTAAAAAGTGAGAAGAAAAAGTTTTGTTTTACTCAAAAAGGTCCAAATAAACAATTAACAGAATAAATGCAACAAAACCTTTCTTCCAATTGTTTTTTATTTGCCAATGGGAATTATTACAAGCAAATTTTAAAACATAAAAAACTAATCCTATTCTAATAATAGCATGTATGATATCCCCAATAAACCCTAATCTCTCTAACCCCCTATAACCAGCCCCCCTCAATTAATATTTATGTGACCTTAAGTCCCAACATCCCATCCCTGTCACGCCCCCACAGCTCCCACCCTTTTACTTCAATATCCCTCCCGGCCTTCTTCTTAGTTTTTATTCGTCCAATTCATCCCCCTTTCCCATGAAATTTTATTTGCTAGGTCGTAATATTCCATCACCTTCCCTGAGGATGGGGGGTTGTTGTTTTTTGCAACTTTCCCCTGAAAATATTATCATCCCCCCCTTCTAGTTTTTTAACTAGCCACGGGCCTCCCTGGTGGATGGGAGTGCTTTTGTCACATCCTGAAAAAAATCCTTTTTACAATGCCCCCGTTCAAGGAAATTAGATACATTTCAGAAGAGCAAGCCCTTTTTGAATCGTTTGCCACCCAGGGAAACAACCCAGTGATGTTTTTTTTTTAATAGTGGCCTTTGGGAAGCATGTTGGTCCATCTTTGAAATTATGAAAATGATCATTGAGGTCATTTTATAACCCAGTATCCCAACCTCTATTGTTTAGAACCTGTTCAGTTTAACCATCTGTTTTTTATTTTTCCCTACCACAATTTAACTCAGCCCAGTTCTGTTACCCCTAAAAGTCCCCTGATATTGATACTTCAAAAATTAATCCAACCATAAATTTCCCAATTTTGTGGTCCCCCCCTGAAATGACCACATTAAAATTGATGAAATAATCCACACTTGCATAGTCTTCCCTCCCAGTTTTTATCTTCCCTTGAGTAAGAGGGGCAAAACCCCAGCCATATGCCCTTTTTCCACCAACATTCCAATTCATCTACCATAACATTTTTTGAAACTAGACATTTTGGAAGTAGGCTTGGAAAATACAAAAATTACACAAGTTGGTACAAAAATAATAGGTGATTATTTTCCAAACAAAAACCATTTATTTAAAATAATCCACATAGCAATATTTATTCCTAACATCTATTATAACCAAATAATTCCACTAACAACAATCACAAAAATAATTTTAATCTAACAAAATCTAAAGGGAATCCCCCTCACAATCAGCTATTCACATGAAAGGAGTGAACCCCATAAACACCACTGAACTTGACCCCTTCACTTTCATGGAGAAGGATCCAAAACCTTTTTAACAATATAAATATTTTGTTTTCAACAATAGCAACATATATATAAATTTTTTTTTGTAAAAAGGGATAAAAAACCTACAGCAACAATGAGCAGAACCAAATTAATCGTGATGGAACTAAAATAGGTTTTTCCAAGATTCCATTAAAAGCCTTGCACTAGAATGGCCCAAACACAAGATCTCCACAACTACCCAATAACCTTTAAGCATTAACTCCTCCCAATAAGCTGAGGTAAACTGCTTATATCAAGAATGTAATGAAGACAATTTGTTAAATCAAATTTGCTCCCTTCTTGCCCTCTTAGTTTTTTTCCTTTACAGATAACATCCCCCTGTCCCAGAATTTAAGACTTTTCCTCCTACTCATCTCCTCTGAGATCCATTGCTTGAAAAAATCAATGAGAAGTGATAATGATAAAGGACCCTATGCTTCCAACCCTGTATGAAAAATTCTCACATGAAGGCCTTCCTGTAAGTGAACCCATATGGAACTGCTTTATCCCTTTAACTTTTTTAAATAAGAATATGAACCTAAGAAAAAGTGTTAAATGAAAGTCCCCCCGTTGTGGTTAAAAGATTGTGTTATTTTGAACTTTGATGGAAATTGTTTAAAGAAAAAAGATTGAATTTAAGCAACTGTTTTATACAAAAGTTTAAATGAAAGTTTTCCCCTTTGGGAAAGAGATGACCTGATAGTATGTCCCCCTGAGTCCCTTTAGCAGTGCCCATACAGTGGACAAGCCTGATGGGAGTTTTTTCTATCTTTTCAAAAGGCTAAAAATTGTGTTTGAACAATAAACTGTAGGTGAATGAATAATTGTCCACAAAAAACTAAATAAAATGAAGGAGCTGAATGGAAAAGAAGTAATAACAAATGGCAACTAAACATTGCCAAAAAATTCGATATAATTGGCCTGGAAAAATATGTTTTGCCAATATACATATAAAAAAAAAAATAAAAAAAAAAAATTATATATATATAATTATATAAAAAAATATTTATTATATAAATATAACTATATATAATACTACTCAAAAATGCGGCGGGCAGAATGTTTCCTACTACTATAACCACTAGAGTGCTAAAATACAGAGTGAATAACTATAAGAAATACAATATTATTGTCCCACTCGAGGAAAATAAAATCAAAACAAAAAATGATGTGAACACCTTGCTAAGGGAAAAACATTAAGATGGGTTTCCCACCCAACGCCATGATATTCCCAAATAGCGTAGGTGATTTGGCCAATTAGCCACAAAACTCGTCCGAGTTCAATTTTTTAATGCTCCCAAATGATCCAGAATTTTCCAGCTTCCTACATTATGATATCTTTCATAAAGAACCTGAGGTGAAACAAAAGAAACAAGAGGCCAAATTTCTTAGCACTTATATCCTGTTTACACTTGATCTCTGCATGAATCTCCATTTCTCCTTATATCTCCCTTTATCAATTGCCAATTTTGGGTGCCCACACTTTCTTTTATCTAATTCCTTTCTATTGAACTTTGTACAATTTTGGTACTGTCCACGTTACCATCAAAATGGGCCTAACCCAATTTAGCAACCCAAGAAATTTGGGCACAAAAATTCTCTTAATCATCTTGATCCTATTCTTCCCACCTATTAACTTAAATAGGTGCCCCTTGCCAGGCTCTTCCTTTGTCTTCTTTGGGTGCCATGTTTTTTTTTTAATATTAGCGGCAAATTTTGCAAATAACCCGTTCTGTAACTAGGTCACCTTGCAACTGAACCCAGGAAATTTTTTTCCCTACTTTCGACACTTTTACCCTCATTGGGGGGTACAGAGCTGCGGATCAGCCAGGGTTGAATAGGTTTTTCATGACTCCTACCAGACCCATTAATTGGTACGTGGTTGAGTTATGCAGTTGCCTTTTTTTTTGCAATTGTACCCCCCGTAAATTTTGCCATTAAAATTGCAAGTTAGATATTTTAGCCAACTGTTTTTTTCCCTAACTTTAGCACAGCCAACCATTTTTTTTTATAATCACTTTTCCTTTGTCAAGTTCCTGGTCATCATCGTTTTCCTACCCAATCCCTAGAATTGGACCTGGGGATGATATGGTAGAATGGAAATTATTTTTGTTACTATGCTAAGGCAAATTTCACAACATGTCACCTGTTATTACTTTTTCCCCCCCGTGAAAAATGTTGAACCTCGATCTGGAACCCTCAAATGGACCTTGGGAATCTCCCAATCTCGAAAATTCAACCCTCCCGTTGCCCCCAGAGAGCCCTTTTTGCTGTCCGCCGTAAGCGGTGTTCCCCTTCCTCATGGTCAAAGGCCCCCCCTTCTACCCATTCTTGGAAAAAAATTAAACAAACCACCACCAAGCGTAAAATATCTGTATCCTCTCCCGGAGAGTCACATTTGGAGTTATAAAAAAGGACCAAACAAAATCCCTTATCCTTGCAAACCTCTCCCATCGGTTACCTTCAGCCAGCGGGGAATCCTGGAACCAGCAAAACGGGGGGCCCTTATTATTTGCCCTTTTTGGCCCTAGGAATTCCCAATTCCTTATCAGACAATAGATTAAAACCATTCTTGTAATCATTTTTCCCCACAATATGTTCTCCCATTTTTCCCCACTAGTATTTGGCCTGGACAAACCATATACCAAATGGTATCCTACATCACGAGCAACCATGTGTCCCTGAAGCGTTCCAACCCTAATGATTTTCCCTAATAGGCTTACATCCTTTTTTGGAATTGAACAAACATGGTACCACCCGTTCATGAAACAAAGTCCTGGGCCTTCTTGAAAAAGATTTCCCCTTTTAGTAAAATAAGTCATACTCTGTAGATTGTAACCCCTTATGGGGACATAATCCGTTGTCCCTTTTACCCGGATATGGGTTTCTTTGATAATTTATGTAAAAACAAGAGTCCCCCCTTTATTTCCTTGTTTCCTGGGCTTGGCTTAAGCATGGTGTGGTAAAACTTTACGACAGCCCATGCACTCACAAGCCTCCAATCCCCTCTTTCCTTGTCTTAGGATTTGTTCCCCTTTGTCCAAACCTGATCATCAGCTTCTACTACAGAGGCCTTTGCTTCCTTTCAATTTTTTTTTCAATAGAGAAGTCCCATTCGCACAACGACTGACCCCTAATTATGGCCCTTTGCCTTCTTTTTGCAGCTTCGTCCTACCCTATTTGGTTATGCCAATTGGCAATTTTCATCTCCAGTGCCCTGTTATTGATGTGCCTTAACCTTTTTAACCACTATGACCTTAAACTCCCCCCCTTTGAGAGGAATTTTATTACACTGGCTCTTTCCCAAATGATCCCCTTTTAATAACCGATCCATTAACCAATGACTTTTTTCCCTGATCAAGCCATCAATATTATTACATGTTTCATCTTCTATGTGGGCGTGCCCTATAAAATGGCCAAAAATGTACTCAAATCCAATTGATCTTCGTGACCATAAGCAAACTGTATCAGCAAAATATCGTACAATGGGGGCCTAGAAAGCCCCAAAAAGTGAGTAAAAGAGATAGTATTTTTTCCTCACTTAGCCTCTAAACACCCCTGAGCTCTTTGGCCAGAAAATTTCCTTGAGACACTTGAAAAAATTAAAATTTGCCCATCATATGCCCTGAGGGACAACCGATAAAGGCAATAACCTGGTGGTGGGAGAACTGGAGGGGACCCTCACTTCCCCCAATTAATCTTGATGATCCCATCTACACCATCAAATCTATCTATCTTCCAGATCTTTCCGTACCTTCCACTACTCTGAATACCCCCCCTGTGTTTTTGAGCTCCCTGTGTTGCACTTTCCCCACAGTCCCCCCCATGCCTCTCTCTACTCTCTCACTCCCCCCTCATACTGAGCCCCCATTAAATTTGGAGGGCAGCGCACACAGGTTTGGCACTGAGTCGTGGCCTACTGCAATTTCATTTTGTGAGACAGAATTTTCCAACAGCCCCACCTTGGGCAACCATCTCTCTGGATGGCCACTCCCCACGAAAGTGTCCCCCCGTTTTCCCAATAACCATCTTAATGGGAGGTGTAGGTAGTTTTTATGTTTTTGGCAGGATTGGGCTTTTGGAAAACCCCTAACAAATGTGGTTTTTTTTTTTGTGGAGAAGGTACTAGCCTAGAAGATTCCCTTTACACAGTCATCAAATTCCAATTTCCACAGGGCGTCAGCAATCTTGAAACAATAAATTCTATCAGGAACCCAATTTTTTCTTGCCTTTCCCTTTGTAACAACAACAGCCGTAAATTGGCCCACTTGCAAGAGGAGCATGAAACCTGTATTGTCAAAGGCCAATTCCCTGTGATTTGGATATTCCTTTTTAAAGCAAGTGTGGCTTGGAGTAAGGCCAAATATATTTTGAAGACCCTAAAAAAAAAGTAAATTCTTTTCATTCAGTTTCTTTTCCCCAAATCCCCAATCCATAGTGAAAATCAGCATTTCCCCACCACTTTTTGTCCCCAACCTTTTCCGGAAGTTTCCATAAAGGGCTTTCCTTTTTTTTTCAGCGAACCCCTTCCATGAAGTCCCCACCCCCCCCCCCCCCCCCCTCTTGCCCAAAATCCAACAAAGGTCCCCCAAGAATTCCCCCCCTAAGTGCAGGTATTTTAATTTCTTTTTTTGTAGTGTTTTGGCCCTAGGCAGTTTTTTATTCCCTGGAATAGTTTTTTTTTCACATTTTGGTTGGGAATCAAGGAAAGCCCTCCCCTCCCCTTTTTTTTGAAACTAATCAACCCCCAGAAAAAAATAGACACTGAATTCTTTCCCACAACTTGGGGCCCTTTAATAGGAATTTAGGCTTAAGCCTCTCTGCAATTTCAAGGGAAGGTGTCCCCCTAAACTTCATTCAAATTTAACTCCATGTGGTACCACATCCTTTTTATAATGTCCCCAAGTTTTTTTTGGAGAGGGACCGTCCCCCCCCATCCACACATATTATTGCAAACAAATGCCAGTTCCCTTTGGGCGCCTGTAAATAAATGGTAGCAATTATCCTCATCCATGGTCCATTTAAAATAAAAAAATTAAATGGGTCCGAACTGTGATTTTGAAACCTTGTGGCAATCCGACCAAAATTGAGGTTACTGATTTTTTCCTTTTGAAAAGGTAAAATGCCAAAATTTTGTATTGGCCAAATCGGGGTTGTGCAAGAAGGAAAAATGCAAAAATACCCAAAATATGAGAATGTCTATTGGAAATGAGTAAAAAACTGTCTGGCGGATTGGCTTAAGTTGCCCAGTCCCCATCATATCGGGTATTTTTTGTGAGCCACATTTTTTTGCGACAGGGAGGGTACACTTTAATTCAGTGACCTCTATAAGTCCCCAATGTGGAAAAAAAACGCCAGCCCCATTTTTTTTTTGGGTTTTTTCTTGCCAGGCCATATAGGATGGCATGGTTTTGTGGAAAGACCCCCCCTTTCTCTGATTACAATATTTTTGTGTCCCCAACAAATTTTCCATCCCCCTTTGGGTTTTTTTTTTTTTTTTTTTTTTTTTTTTATGTCCCTATTTGTTTGGAACTAATGTTGTTAGGATACCTTGCAAATATTATTTGTTATCCTTCTTGGAAGGAAAGCGAGTGAAATCCTGGGCCCCTTCTTACAACAAAAGTTTCACCACCCATGTTTTTTAGCGATACCTTGCCCCAACAATTCCAGTTTTTTTTTTTTGAAGTTTGCCCACACCTTTTTGCTTATTGCCCCGCTACAAAAATAAATCCATCCCAGTTAATTTTCCCGTCCAATCCTTTTTTTTTTTCCAATATATTCCCCCAGCAGGACAAAAGATTCCAGCATCTTTAATTTTGGTAAGCAATACCCAATAATTTTGTCCAGCCAAACCATTTTTTTTTAGACACCTTGTTAATCGTGACCCTCTCCACAACCATCCAAATTACACCCAGATCAACAATGAGCCCCAAGTGTTATTTTTTTATCTTGTTCCATCACCATTCAGAACCCCCAATGAATGCGTACCCCCCTTACATGCTTTCCCCTGCGTTTGGGAAAGGTACATAAGTCCAATTGTTTTTTTTTATTCAGCCCCAAAGGCTTTCCAATGTTTTTTGAAAGAATTATTTGGGAGAGAAACCCCCCTGTTTTTTTTTGTTTTAGGGCACTTTAATTTGTCCCCCCCCCCCCCACCAAAAAACTCTCCAAAAAGTGCCCTTTTTTGCCCAGAAGGTTTTTTCATAATCCCAAATTCAAATTGGTCAAACTTTTTATGCCTGCAATTCTGTATTCCAGTAAAATATATTTTGGTAAAAGATGGACCCCTACCGCACCCCTGAATAACGAGGGTGTAATCCGCCCTGTTTTTTATTTTTTCCCTGGTTCTAGCCTTTGGGCATTAACTAAGAGGGACAAAAACTGGGGCCTGGAAACATCCCTATGGTTTACAAATAGGGTAATTATTTATGGGAAGGCGGAGCCTTTTTTTTTAATTTCACTCTGGCCCTCTCCCGCCAATTTGCCTTTTCCTAATTTATCCCTGGAGGTCTTTTTTTTTATAAGGGTTGGCGACATACAAATGACCCCCAAACTTCAGGATTTTTTTTGTTTGTTTTGGTATCACTCCTTTTGAGCATTAATCCCTATTCCCTTTGATGATGGGGGACATTGCCCTTCTAGGCAAACCAAAAGTTTTAATGCAATTTCCTATTATTCCTACAACTGCCTTTTTTAAATAGTATAACCTTAAAAAATTCCACAATCAAAAAAGCATTTTCCCCCATAAATTCCTTATTGTTTTTCCCCTTTTTCATTTAAGACCATCAACCCCTCTGCTATTTCACTCTTTTATCGAGGCTTTGTCATTATCCATGGATTTGGGTCCCCCCCCTCCTGAATCCCAATCTGTTTTTTAGAAATGTTTTTATTTGACAAAGCCCCCCGTTATTTTTATAAAAAATTTTTTTTCAATCTCCTTTAAAGGCAACCCCCTTTTCTTTTTGTTTTGGTAAATCCTTACATAAGTGGCATTTTGCGTTTAGCCATTGAATTAGAGAAAAACTTACCTGTTCAATCAGGAGACCATGTTTTTTTTGCCACAATTGTAAGTTAGCAAGATATAAGGTTATGAATATTCAACTTGCCAAAAAAAAAAAATTAGTGTCATCCCTCCTCTCTTTTAATTTTTTTGCCATTTCCCCCAGGGCACTTTATGTACACCTGTGGTTGTTCACCTCTAAACCTCCCATTTTTTACTCCCCCCACTGCAACTTCCTTTCCCTTCCTTGTTCATTTATGCATTTTCCCCAATAAGAAATTTAGCTCCGCAGATAAAACCACTATGCGTGGCCCCACGAGAAAAGATCGCCCTGCCAAATTTTTTTATTTTCACAAAGCTGGAGATTTTGGGGGAGCCATAGACAACACGAAGCCAAATTTCAACAAAAATGCATCCCTTGATTTATGTTTACGCCCGTTAAATAGGGTCTGTAAGCCACTAATCAGGGCCGTCCAAAACTTCTAAAATTGGCGAAAGACTCAAAGGGCAGGCTATTTGTAATCAAAAAAATTTTTCCCCCAATTAAAATTTTTCTTTTGGGCATCAGGTTTTTAATGTTCTTATCTTGTATAGAAGAGTGGTTTTTTTATGGTGGATTGGGACAAGGCCCGCTTAACCCATATTTCCCCCCGTAAAGCAAAAAATGTCCCCTCCCCTACTTTCTTTTGTCCCCTCCTTCCTTCTTGACACAGGAGATAAAAGAGAGGAGGAAAACTCATGGATCTGTGGGTTTTTGAACCTCTGAATAGTCACCAGCAGTGCAATACAGGGATGTTTCCCTCACCCTCCCCCCAATTTTTCCCCAATCTCCGTTTGCTCCTGTTTTTCAGAAGGGATTTTGCAAAAAAAAAAATATTTGTGGTTTTATTGATTACCAACCAATGGTCCCCCCCAATTATTTTCAACTTTAGTAACCCATGGGGGTTTGATTTCAAAGTCATAATACAATGCTCCCTTTTTTTCCTCAAGCATATTCTATTTTGTAACATTTGGCAATCCCAATGCCCAACAAGAACTCCCCCCCGTACAAGTCACCATTGCCCCACAACAAATTCCCAATCACTCCCTTGCCTCTGTCCCTCCAGACATGCAATTTTTCCCCTGTTCCTTCTAAGCTTGCAACCCTTTTTCCCTTCATAATTCCTCCCAAACTACAACATTTCCCACATCACATCTCACAATTTATTATTTGCTGGAAAAAACTTAGTCGGGGCCATCTACCCGTACATCTCCTTAAGCTCTTCACATCACAATTTATCAATTTTTAAAATGCACTAGCCAACAATTTAATTTTCTTTGCCTTCAAATTTATGTTCCGAGGCCTGAAACCCCACTAGCACATAAGCTTTTTTTTTTCCCCTGAATTAAACATTTGCCAATTCCCCCCTTTTGTTTCTGCAATCTTTTCATCTACTCCCCATTAACGTGCAAAAAAATTGGCTTAATTTTCCCCTCTTTCTCTTTCTTTTTGCTTGTAAACCTTTTTTTACTTTTAACAACTTTCCCCCCATTCCATTCCTTGATCAAATGGCTACCTTTGCACCTTCACAGTCATATAAATTGAATGTTAGAGGCGACCTTCCGTTTCCCCGTAACCCAGCCCATGAGGAACGTGAAGGGACCAATCGGCCTTTTCCCCCCCCCGTGCCCCAGCCCGATGAAAAATAACCGGCAAACTGGCTTGTTTATTTTAACCAGCAACCAAAGACCCAGGCTTTTTTGATGACAGCAGTTTTTACAGGATATGCCCGACAACACCCGGCGCACTTACCTTTTCCTGGCCGCGGGTAGTCCACGCTCCTCCTGTTTGAGACCGGAGGGCAAATCCCCGAATCGCGGAGCCCCTGTCCTCCCCGCTCGCCACCCGCCCTCCCGCCTGGCCAAAGTAGTACTTTCGCAGTAGAAACCCATGCGGCCGCGTAAACCAGTGGGTATACTTCGCCAACCCGCCCCCCCGACCTGGAGCCCCGCCGATCCATGGGCCCCCGCACAACTGTTGAGAAACCGTATTGCGGGCCCGGTTCCCCCACCACCGGGAAATAAAACGCCCGCATCTGCCCCTCCCCCCCGCCCCGCCTCCCGGCCCTGGCCAAGTAGCCGGCCCAAGCGAAAAGGAACCCTGCAGCGCAGAGGTCAGGAGTTAGGATTCCGCAAAAGTTTTATATCTTTTTGTTGCGTAGCCTTATCGCCCCCCATATTCGTGGACCACAGTGAAAAGTAGTGGGTGCGAGCCTGTTTGAGAAAAACAATTTGGTTACCGGCCCGACACTTGCCAAAAGGAGGGCGACAACGGGCTAAAAAGACCTCCCCCTGGGCCCGCCCCCTAACCACAAACAACGGCGGTACCCCCCCCCATACATAGGTTTAAACAAAAATTAACAGAATAAATGGCACCAACCTACTTCAATGTTCCCCTTGAATGGGAATAAATAAACAAGCCCAATTAAATATATAAAAACTATGGTATCTAAAGCAGATCATGAATATCAATTAAAACCCTAAATCTCCCTTTCTAAACCTGGCCCTTCAACAAATTTTATGTGAAACTGAAAGTCAACATTCCAATCCCCCCTGATATCCAATGCCCACAGCATTCCCACACCCCCTTACTCCAAAAGATATCCCTCCACCGCCCCCTTCTTCTTTTTAGTTATTCCGTCCCAATTCCCATCTTTTCCGTAATATGATATTCCCCCAACTATGTGTTTCTAATAATCCATTCACTTTTCTGGATAGCCGGTGTTTTTTGTATTTGCACTTTCCTGAAAAAGGATATCAAGTCACTAGTTACACTAGCCCCACTGCCCCGCCTATGTGATGCGCTTGTATTGTCATCCAGAAGATCCTTACCATGCCTCTTTCAGGAAAATTAGAATACATTTCCAAAGAGATGCTTGGATTCCCCCTTCCATTACACAGGAAGGATGGCAAAAACAGAGAATAAGTTGTAAAATTATCTATTGAAATACATATTCCCGAGAGAATGCTTTTGATTTGATGATGCCCGACCCCACAGCAAATACCAGCCCAGTGAGTTGTTATATGAGGGGCTTTTGGGAAGCTTGTGTCTCCCCAACACTTTTGGGTATAAATGAAAACCCCAATTGTGGACCAATTTTTCATAATCATTCCTTTGTGTAAGCACCTGTATTTATAGATAATTCGACAGACCATCCTGTTCCCACCTGTACAATTATAACTCAGCCAGTTATTTTTTTTCTGTAAGCCTCTTAAAAACACAGTCCTTCCTGAGAAGATTGATATTGCCCAAAATACAGTCTCACCAACAGGGCTGTGGAAACCAATCCACAGAAGCTTGGGCCTTGGCCTACTGGATTGGCTGCATTTCCACCCCATCGGCAAATATATGTGCAGGGGACGTTCCCCTTTTTCTTTCTCCCAATAGTTTTTTATTTCTATTTCTTGGGCGCCCCATAATCCCTAAACATGCCCCCCAATGTGCCCTTACTGACAGCGGCCATTTTAGATTAGTTTTTTTTTACCGACGAAAAATTCGCGAGGAAATTTCACTTATCAATCTAGAATCAAAAATTTTATCTCCTGGAAAATTTTCCGTAAATGAATTTCCACTTCCTGTTTTACGAAATCGAGACTACGCTGATTCCCTAATTACCACCATGCAAATGACCCATATAAGTTTGGTTAGATACCCAATTGTACAACAGGAACTCTGGCAGACCTGGTTAATATTTACACCCCATTAAACATTTGACCATATAGTCTGGTTAAAATTAAAACCCAGTGTAATACAAGGCTTTGCCCGGACTATATATTACCCTCCATAAAAGGTGCCCCATACTATTATTGCTATTTAGAATAGATTTCCAGTGATACACAGGCTCTATGAAAGTCCTAATAATATTACTAACTAAAAAATACACATATTTTAAAAAAAAATGTTATTTCCCCTCCACTATCTGACATTAAAAACATGAATCAGAATAAATCTTTACCCTTGTTTTAGGTCAAATTAGGATTCACCTAAAATGTGGTTTTTTGGGAAATTTGTCCAAAAAAAAGCCAGAAATAATGAAAAGAAGAGAGAATTTTTTTTTCTAAGGCATTTTTTATAACTTTATCTTGCCAAAAGTCCAAACAAGTTATAAAACATACACTTTTTTCATAAAGTCTAAAATTGTTTTATGGTAAACCAAATATGCCCCCTGTTAAAATGGGTATGACTTGGGTCTCAAATTTTCCAAGCAATCTTCACGAGTAGTTTTTGGGGGGATATGTAATGAAATTGGCCTATTTCCTACCCCCTGAACCGAAATGGTTGTAAACCCTAGACCATCGTTTTATTTGCCTTGCTCCAACACCCTGCCCTTTTTTCAGCTTTGCATTCCATTCCAAATTATTTTTAATAGGAAAATTTAGGAAGAATCCAACGCGCCTTTGTGAATAGCCCACTCCCCAAAGCAAATAAACCCTAGTTTTTTACCCTTAAGCCACTTTTGTAACCAGTTTTTGACAGTAGCTTGGGGTCATTTTCCTTTTTTGGAAAGACCCATTTGCCCCCAAAGCTTTAACTTTCGGGCTGATGTTTGAGTTGCTGCTTCAGTGTTGCCCAAAATCTTTTTTTCCTCAGGGGTGCCAACCTTTTTTTGTGAAGTGCACCAGTCTCCCCCTCGCAAAAAACCCTACAACTAGACTGCCACCCTCCGTGTTTTCCAGTTGGTGGTGTTCTTAGGCTTTCCCAATTTTTTTCCCTTTTTTTTCACCCCAAAGTAATGATGGTCATTATGGTCAAAACCATTTAAATTTTTTTAGTTTCTCCCCCTACAGGACATGTCCTAAAAAATTTTGGTCTTTTTTCCTGTGGGCTTTTTTACAAAAACATTAAAATCTGATTTTTATATGTTTCTTTTGGAGTAATGGGCTGAAAGGTCACTCTGCCAGGAAGAAGCCATGTTGATACAATACACGTTTCACTGTGGATAATGACACAATTTTACCAGCTCTGCCAGCATCTTCACAAGGTCTTTTGTCTTGGATTGTATGCACATAAACCAAAGCCGTTCATCTCTGAGACAAAGAACCCCCATCCCTTCCTGAGCGGTATGCTGTTTGGGACTTCCCTCTTGTTTTATTTTGATACAATTGTTTGAAAGGGGATAACAAGGCACCTTCAGGTATCGGGAAATTGCCCCCAAAAGGGATGATTTTGTAAGCCACTTTTTCTTTTCCTGATATCCTTTGGCTGATTTTTTTTAGACTTTCCGATGATGTTAACATACAACCCCATGTTTTCTGGTGGCTTTGAAATATACCCAAAAAGGGTGTGCCCTCTAACTCAGATGTTCCCCAATAAACAGAAATTTCCCCAAAGACATACATCGCCCATATGGGCTGTCCCCAAATTGTTTAAAGGCAAAGAAAATTAGAAATGTAAAAAGCTCTCTCTCTCCCCTTATTCGGCATTTGGAAAAATTAAAAAATAATTGTGGTTAATCCAAATTTTCCTAAAAAAAGGGAAAGGGGTTTATTCAAATTTCACGTCAGAAAAGGGAGAAAAACATACATGTGTCATTTTATATAATGTATGTAAACTTCTGGTTTCAGCTGTATATGTTTGGCGGGCATAATTCATAAATCTTATTGCTTATCAATAGTATTTTTAAGTTGTTTATATGTTCTTCCCTTTTATATTTTATGTCCTCTAACTGATATTGTATCCCTTTCATCCTTTAACATTGTATCAGATTCTCCTTTTGACATTCTTCTAATATTCATGGCTTGACTTAGAAGACTCTTTTGCTGTCCATGGCCCATATGCTGATGGAGTGCTGCACTGGATTATGTGATTCGTAAATGAAGGATTGGGAGGCGATACTTTACATTAATCTCAACCCTCCCGTTCAGGGCTGGACTGGGACTGAAAAGCAGCCCTGGCACAAAACCCCCATCAGCCTACATACAATACTCACAATGTGTTTTGCCTTGGTCACACACCTTGCCAATTTCTAAAATAAACAACACTTTAAACACAAGCAAAAAAGTAGAAGTGGCACAGCAAAAAAAAATCCAAAATTAAGATTTTGGAACGGTGAAAAAATTCTTCACAAGGGGGGAAAAGTGTATTTTTCAAATACTGCCATGTAGTGAGTACATAGTGGTCAGATACCAGCTCAAGGTCACCTTCACATGACAGTGAATAAACATTGTCCCCCCCAAATTTATATGTTTAATTTCTCTCCCTTTTTTTTTTAAAAGGGTACGCCCCCTTGTTGGTAAACAGCAAACCCCCACCCAAACCCCGCATTTTGTCTAATTGTCCTCTGCCTTTGTTTAAATGGTCATTTTTTGCTAAAAATAATTTTTGGGCCCCCACTTGTTTCCATAATTTTTATCCTTTTTTTATTTTGTGTAGCCATCAACCCCCAGATACCCCTTGAAAGTGTCTGCTTTGTGCAGAGCTTTTTGTGCTCCACCCATTTTACAACCTAAGGGGCCCAATGGCTCAATTTTTGAACTCTCATAGTTGAGTATAATTGGGCAAGCTGTGGTCTGTGGCCCCGGGTCTGAGGCCAAATTTTCACGTCCCCCAAATTTCAAAAAGTGGCAATTTTAAGGTGGCAATCCTCAAATTACCCCAAATGAGCAAAGGGAGCAGGGGACTCTCGCCTTTTTTTAAGTAGCTGAACTTCTTTTATCTCCTTAATTCCATCCCTTGACAACTATTTCCCCTTGCAGCCATCTCTCCTATACTTACCACCCTATTTGCCCCTCAGACAATTTTTTCCACAAAAGTCCTCTCCCCTTTCCCCCTCACCTATGTATTCATCCCACCGCTTTTTTCCCCTCTTAAACCCCACCCCAAACCCCAGCTAATAATTGCTCCCAAACCACCCTCATATTAAACACTAAAAACCATTGCTGCCTTTTTCATTCTCCTGCTTCTTGCTGCGGGGACATCTCTCCTAACGCCGGCCAACACTCCCTTTACTCCCTTTTTCCCTACCTCTCCTTTTTGCTCCAATAAAAAAACCTGCAAACCCCTGCTTTGCTTTTCGTGTACGTCTTTTTCTGCCCCTTTTAAGTGTGCTCTAGGGAAACCCCGATCCGTTGCAAAAAACTCACTGCTGTTATGCCCCTTTTTCTCTCCAACTCCCTAAACCCCTGCTAGCCCTCACAAAAAACAGGGCTCCAGCAATCGACCACCGCTTCCCTTGCCGCCTCACCTATGGGGGCTCACTTCCCCACCCCCCAACCTAAAGAAAGGGCCGGGTGGAGGAGTTGGCATTCCCCCCTTTTCTCCCCCCTGATTACCAGGTCAAATTCCCCCTGCACCCCCCCCCATTTTTTCCCCTCCTTTAAGGTCCCCCATCCTCAGACCCTTTCGGCCATTTTCCATCAGAGTCGCAGTTGTCTACGACCCCCGGCTCTCCCCGAAAGTTTCTGGATCATTTTTTTGCCGCCTGGTCCCAACACTTCCTCTTAATGAAATCCCACTCTATCATGGGTATTTCAACACCTTTATTGATGACCCCATGTCTCCTTCGCCCACAGTTTCTTTCATTAACCTCCTCTCTTGGCCTCTTCCCGTTTACTGGTCCCCCAAACCCCCCAAGGTGGGAACCTCTGGATCTGGTCTTCTGTTCTTTCCCCAATTTCTTAAATTAAATTTCGTTAGCTCCTCTGACCCAAACCTTACTCCTTCATTTTTTCACTAATTTTCTCACCTTCCCCCGGGGCAAAACCCCTCAAAAAAACATTCCCAAATATCCCTCCCCTTAACATCAGGAATTCACAGACACCCCCACAGTCTTCACGCCCCCCAATCTCCTCCTCTCCTGTCCCCACCAGGCTGTCAAATGTTTTCCATGAAAAATCTCACAACCCCCCCTGGACATGTTGGCACCACTCACACACCGCACCAAAAACCCAAGTCAGACCCCGCGCCTTGGCAACAACCTCAGACTCGTTTTTTTCCAAAGATTTCCAGGTGTCTGAGCGGCTGTGGGGGAAAGCCAAAACTACCCCGCAATTTTTCCCATACAAAAATTTTGCTCCCCGGCTTTTTCACACTCCCCCCCACTGCGCCAAAAAAAAAAAAATTTCACCTCCCCCCATCTCAACACTACACAAACAACCCAAAAAAACCCCCTTTTGCCCTTCCACTCCCCCCCTAAGGCCTAAGCTCAGGCTCCGGTCACTACCTCTTCTGAAACCCCGGGCCACTCCTTCAAAGACAAAAAAATTAAATATCCCGGCAAAACACACACAAAACCCAAATAATACTCCCCCCCTCCCCCGCACGTCCCCCCAATCCCCTCTAGCCCTTTCCCGACAAGGTGGTTCCAGGTTTCTCCGTCTTCCCCCCAACATCTTACTGGGGGCCCCCATTCCATTCCCAACCCTAGCCCCCCCTTTATTTTTCCCACTTCCTCTCTCCCCCTTTAAAGCATCTTAAACCTCCTTCCCTTAATGGGAAAACTTCCATTTTCTTCAAAAAGCCAAATAAACCCCTTTACTAAAAAAAAACCCCCGGACCCGTCCTGTTGCGACCTACCACCTTCCCTTTTTAACTTGCCCCTTCCAACTCTAAACTCCCTGGAAAAGCTGGGCCCCCTCTTCCTTTAAACTGTATCTTTCCACTAACTCCCCTTCTTGGCCCTCTGCAAAACAGGTTTCCCCCCACTCTCACTCCCGGAAAAAGCCTTAGTTTTTTAAAATCTCAAAAAGACCCCTAACAACAAAATCTCAGGGGAACTACTCTTTTTTTCTGCTTCTTTTTTGGGTCCTCTGCAGCATTTGAACTGTTGATCACCAACTTTTCTCTCAGCATGCTCAGCACCATTGGCCTCCAGGACACCTCCTCGCTTGGTTTTTTTTCATCCTACCTCTCTGACCGCTCCCCTTCTGTCTCATTTTTTCCGGTTTGAACTCCTTCCTTTCCTCTTTCTGTTGGGTTCCTCAGGATCAGTTCTGAAACCTCTCCTCTTTTTCATTGACACAGCCCCCTTGGACAAACCAACAAGATTTGGCTTCCAGACCATCTCTATGCGGATGACACCCAAAATTATACCCTCCTCCCCGGACATCACTCCAGCCCTGCAACAAAACACCAGTGACTGTCTGTCTGCTGTCCTGCATCATGTCCACTCTCCATCAGAAATTAAACCCCACTAAGACTGAACTTCTTGTCTTTCCCCCCATCTACTAACCAAAACCCCCCCCCCCGATTTTGTTTCTGTATTGATTCCCCCATTTCTCCAGGGAGCCAGGCCCACTGTCTTGGGGTTATATTGATTCAATTGCCCCTTCACCCAAAAATATCCAATCCCTTGCCCGTCCCCGCCCTGACCTCAAAATATTTCCCCAAAAAAACCCCTCCGTTTTTTTTCACTTTTGGAAAAAAAACCTCAAACTCTCATTACTGTCTTTTTCTTTCCGCTTGACTACTCAAATCCCTTTTTCTTTATCGGGCTCCCTCTCTGCAAATTTTTTCCCCCCCAATCTGTCCCCGAATGCAGCAGCCAGGCCAACTTTCTCCCAGCCGCATACTACGCCCTACCCGTGTCAGTCCCCCTGGGAAAATGGTTGCCTATCAAGTACAGGATTAAGTTAAACTCGCACTCTCACCCTTAAAAATCTCCACAACCCTGCACCCCCTACATCACCCCCTCGTTGCTACCACCCGACCCCCCCACTCCGCTCTGCTGCGATATCAGGTTTTCACTCATCAAACATCCCCAACCTCTCATGCCCGCCCCACAAAGATTTTTAAAAGTGCAGCACCAATTCTCTGGAAAAATGCTACCGCGGCGATCAGGCACATTCACAATCCTCACGTTTTTAAAAAGGGCCCCCCGAAAATAAACTTCTCGGTCTGGCCCCCCAAGACCCTAACTCTATCCCGCCACATTTGTTACTCCCTCACTAGGGCCCCCAGGAAAATTTCTGTATATTTTAAAGTACTGTCTGGGTGGCAGGTTTTTATCCCATTTTTCATGTAAACCCAACCCCTATTTTTTTAAAAAAAATGGGGCCAACCATTGTAAAAATTGGCACTTCTTACCGTAGTTTCACCCATACACCCTAATAGATTTAAGCTCTCAGAGCAGGGGGCCCCATAAACTTGTGTCTCATTTGTAAGTACTTTTAATGTGTAATGTCTGTATGTTTACCCTTGAATTTGTAAAGTGCTGCAGAATATGTTGGCACTATATAAATAGATTATTATTATTATTAGTGTTGAGCGATTACGTTGGCCATCGACATCGGTCGATGGTTGATAGTCGACTATCATCGACAAAAGGGCGATAGTAGATTATGACGATGACCCCTTAAATCTATGGGAGACAACAACACCTTCATTCTTACACCCAAAAGGTGGAGAAGCTGGAATTAACATACAAAAGTCCCCAAATGGAAACTGCTACCTTAGGCAACACACTTAGGGTTTTTTAAAGCCCCCAGAAAAAAAATTTAACCTTTTTACTTCCCTGTCTTGCACCACGCATGAGCCTTAAAAATGCATGACCCACAAATTAAAAAGTGCCAGAAGGCAGTATAATTTTTAAACCATTTTGACTTGAACTGGACATTGAATATCCCTGTCCCCGGCCCCAGCTGGCCCAAACCTGCATGACCAGATTTAAAAAAATGCCCCGAAAAGGAGTCTTTTAACCACCATTTTAGTTTCATGGACATATACTGTCCTTGTTTGGGTAGCGCTTGCCCCTCCGTAAAAAGGTGCGGACCAGTTTTTAGCTTCACTTGGAAATAGGTGGTTTTTAAAGCTCCGTTTCCCCCCCAGGTGCCCTTTTTCTTGGGCATTCTTTCTCATTTTATCAACTGCTGGAGGAAATTGTCTCGTACTTTTTCTCTGTCCTTGCTCCCCTACCCCCCCTGTCCCCCCTGAATAACCCAATCTGGTCAAGTTTTCCTGTACCTCCCTTGTACAATTCAGAGGAATTTTTTTTTTCTAGTTTTTGACATGCAAAATTTTTATAGTTTAATTCTAAAAAAACATTTTAAAATAGGAAAAAGGAATCCCCCCCATGTCTTTTTTTTTTCTTTTTTTAATTGATTAAAAAAGGGTTGTCTCAATACAGGGATTGATGCTTGTTAAAAGATCTTACAAAAAAAAGTCAATTTTTGCAATATGTGTCCCCTTTAAAAGTGTCCCTACCCTTTTTTCCCGTTTCTAACAACACCATCACCCTTTTGGCCCAATTTTTGACAATTGTGAAAAAACAAATTCTGTTAGAAACAAAAATTTTTTTATAATAGGACC
>JAODAL010019367.1:0-72237 GCA_025379985.1 Phyllomedusa bahiana | reverse complement strand
AAGTAAATTAAAAAAAACCGTTTTGTTTCTGCACACAAAAACATTTCTGAAAAAACGTAAAAAACCTGGGTCCACGGGCAGGGCTGCGGCACAATTAATTATACATACTTTTTTTTCAGAAATGTTTTTGTGTGCAAAACATAGTTATACTTGGTGTACATTGATTTTAACCTAAAGGAAAGGAAGGGGTTTCCATTTTTTGTTTTCTGCCCCCCCCCCACTCTCACGGGCGTCAAAAGAAGGGGCGCTTTGCAGGTTGGGTTTTTTTATTTTTTTCTCTGAATAAATGGAGGTGGGTTGCCCCAAGCGGGGGGCCTGATTGGCTCGATTGAGAGGAAAAATGGATAGGACTCCCGATTTGAGATCACGTTGAAAGTCGGGGCAGCTTAAACATCTTTTGATAAAAATTGGGAACCCGAGAGTCTAAAAGTTTTTTTTGTATGATAATAGCATAAATCTTCTTTGGGGATTTCCACGTGTGTATTGCCCTTTTGCAGAAATGTGCCGCTGGGGCGGTCTGTTGGTAATGTAAAATTAATGTGTGCCGCAGCCCTCCTGGCACCCAGGTTTTGCATACTTTTTTTTCAAAATGTTTTTGGTGCAGAAACACGTTATACTTGGTGTACATTGTTTTAACCAGGGGGAAAGGGAAGGGGTGCTTCCTTTTTTGTGTTTCTGCCCCCCGCCCACTCTCACGGGCTGTCATAAAAAGGGCATTTGCATTTTGGGGGTTTTTTTTTTTCTCTCTAAATAAGGGAGGTCGGTTGACCCAGGGGGACCTGTTTGGGCCCCCGTTTGAGAGGTAAAGATAGGATAAAAAGCCCGATTTAGACATTGAAAGTTGGGCACTTAAACATCTTTTGATCAAAATATGTAACCGAGAGTCTCAAATTTTTTTCATGTATGAAGATAGCATAAATGCTTTCTTTAGGGATTTCCACTATGTTTCCCCTTTTCAGAAATGTGCCGCTGGCGGGGGTCTTGTGGTACATTTAATTACATGTGGCCGCGCCCTGCCAGGGCCCCCCGGTTTTGCATACTTTTTTTTCGAAATTTTTTGGTGCAGAAACATAGTTATATTTGGGTTTGTACATTGTTTTTAACCCTAGAGGAAAAGGGAAAGGGGGTGCTTCCTTTTTTGTGTTTCTGTCCCCCCCACTTCACAGGCTTTTATAAGAAGGGCACTTTGCAGGTTGGTGTTTTTTATTTTTTCTCTTGAATAATGGGGGTGGGTTTGACCCAGGGGGAGGCCTGATTGGCCGTTTGGGGGTTAAAGATGGATAGGACTCCCGTTTTGGGAATCAGCTTTTTTGTTTTGATCTCAGGCGAGTATCTTATTTTTCTGTGACAAAATTGCCATCAGACTGAATCTAGATGTTTGATACGGCTACATTAAGTATTAATATTAATAATACTTATTAAAAAAGGGGGTTATCTAAGCTTTTTTTGGAAACCCTCAATTTTTCCGCAGTGCCCACTCCTCGGGCAGGCTTTTCCAAGTTTCCCCATTTCGCATAGTGAAGAAGAATTTTCTCCTTTGAATATTTAATCTTTTTTCTCCAGATAGAGGGAGCGTCTTGTCTTTTTGTTGGTGTAAACCAAAGATTGGGCTCAATTTTTGTCTGGACATCAGATATTAGGCAATAGTCTAGTTGTTGAGTCTTAGCAAATGTCTAATGTAGTGATGCCCAAGTGTTTTCATGTGTGGCCTGGGCACTACAAGGGTATCTGTTACATTCAAGGGGTTTTCTTACCATACTGTTTCACAGAAGCACAGGCAGCTTTAGACTCGCAGTTCTTGGTCAGGCCGGGAGTGATTCTATAGCAGTGTTGGAAATCAGCTTCTATTCCTGTTTTTCTGTTTACACTGACATGACTGCAAAGAGTAGGGTTCCGGCAATAGCTTTTTCTAAGGTTTAAGACGTCATTAACTTATAAACAAAGCTACTGGCTAGAGTTTAAGACCACAGGAAGTGATCACCATGGACTGACTGCAGCAATTTTAAAAATTTCAGATAAAAGGTTTAAAACTGGAGAGGTGGTCGAAATCAAGGAAACTTGTGTACACTAACAAAATAAAATTTCTTTACTCCTGAACAAAGAAAAATCAAACAGAAAAATTTTTTGGGTAATTTTTTCATTTACCTTTCCCTAAGTTAAAATCCAAAGATGGTGATAAAACACCTTAAAATACAGAAGGTAAAAGTTAATGTCAGGAAAAGTTGATTGGCAGCCTACCGTAACAGTGGTTTTCCCATCTGACTGTTCCCACTCTTCACAGCTACATATGGTTCCTACTTCCTGTGCAGGCTGTGGGTGTTTTCTACAGTTTTTGATGCCCATTTCGATTCCAAATTTTTCCCTAGGGGGCCTGTTATAGTAATATTGGTGATGGAGGGGTTTTGAAAAATGACACTGTCCAAACAAGACCGGCTTAAAGGGGCCTAATTTCAGAAAAAGAAGTTTAGTGAGAACAAAGAAATTTACATGTATCTAACAAATGTTTTGTTATCACATAAAAAAGATAAGTGTTTTTTTTTTTTGCCACTGCCACTCTTGCCCAGGGGCAAAAACTAAGTCCTGCAGTGGCACCCAAAATCTGGGGTCAAAGTTATAGACAAAAACCCCAAAAAAGGCAAAACAAGAACAAGCAGACGGGGGTCAGGCAAGCAAAACGATTGAGGAGACATGCCAAGTACAGAAGAGGGAAAGATTAATAAAAACAGAGGCCAAGGTACGGCAGTACAAACAAAAAAACAACAAGACAGACCAGAAAGGCCTTTTTAGAGCCAAGATACAAAAAACCCCAGGTTTTCAAGACTAGAAAACAGGACAAACCTGGTGCACAAGACAAGACTAGAAAAAAAGAGGAAATGGACAAAAATGGGAAAACAAAACAAAAAGGAAAAGGAGACAAAAAACTAGGACAAGGCAGAATACAAGACTAGATACACATACGAACATAGAACGAAGCAATAAGCAAGCGAGCAAACAAGGTTCAGACGGAGAGTGTGGGGGGGAGCTACTTATAACCCACAGGGGGGAAGGGGGTTTTTCTTAGGAAAAACAAACCCACGAACAAGAGATAAAACACATAGGATGTGGGCCCCACTCCCTTAGCAAAAGAGGGAATAAGGGGGAAAAGCCCTTTAAGAATGGGGTCCTAAATAAAAACGGCAAGAATCCACCCTCGTGCGGGAATGGGGGACATATGCATGCCCCTACAGACCTGACACAGTGGGCCCCAAAAAATACTGAGCTTCCCCAGTTAAATTCTAAATGTTCAAAGTATCCTTTAGTAACTGTCATCCTCCTGCGATAAAACACAGAGGAGACACTGCTAGGGGGAAAAGGGGTCAAATAACCCGAAAGAATCTGTATATGGACAGTAATAAAAACTGATTTATCTTTTAAAGAAGCAAAATTTTAACAGAATAATTTTTGTCTTTTCGTACAGTAAAACTAATCAATGTGGGGAGTAACCCTTTTTTAAAGGGTTTTTTTCCACGAACAAATTCTCTGTTTTCTCAGGGCAGAAGAAAAACATGCGGTTTTCATGAAATGCTGCGGGGGAGAAGAGGGGCCCAAAGAAAGCGAGGGAAAAAGGGACAACTAAGCTTAAAGATAAAATTACAATAGTATTCTCTATAAAAGTAGAAAGCCTCATACATCACATTTCTCCCCCCGCCTGAGAAAAACAAAAAGCAAGGGGGGTCGCAATGCTTACTAAAATAACTCTTACAATAGTGGTTCTCTATACAGTAGAAAACCCTTTCACTGCACATTTCTCCCCAAACCCGACAAAGCCAAATAAACAAGGGAGTGTTGCAATGCTTCAAGATAACTAATTACAACAGGGATTCTCTATACAAGAAAGCCCCTACACTGACATTTCCCCCAGCCTAGCAAAACAAGTAAGCAAGGGGAGTGTCTGCAATGCTTACTAAAAATCATTACAACTAGTGGTTCTCTTTCAGCAAAAGCCTCATACACGCACATTTTTCCCCGCCCACAAAACGGAAAGCAAGGGAGTGTCTGCAAAGCTTACTAAGATAACCCACATACAACGAGTGGATTCCTTAAAAAAAAAGAAAAAGCCTCAACCTGCACATTTTTTCCCCCCCAGCCCCCTTTCAAGCTCCTTTTTTTCTCTGTCATCAATAAGAAATGCCAAAAAAACCAAGCGCGGCCAATTTAGCTCCTGGTCGTGTCCATTGTAAACTTTTAAGTATTAAGGCATTAAAAAAAGCTGTAGCTCTCACAGGCTTACTTTTACAAACACATTATTTGAAAAGTGATTTAAAAAGCCATTTTGGAGGATCCACTCAAAATTAATTGTGGAAAAACCCCTTTAAGGTTCGGGCAACCCCTGCAGCCCCAGTAGGTTATTGTTAGGGGTTTGGGGACATGATTGCAGTTATGGGCACATTGTAGCTGTCACTAAAAATTGGGGGGCTTTATGGGGGCCCTTTATAAGGGCAAAAGTAACTGGCTGTAACTGTTATGCTGGTAATACAGCTCTTATTGTTATAGAGGCAAGGTTATGGAGGTACAGAGGCTGAACCTACTTTTGTTCAGCTACAATCAGAACAAATAAATATATATACCTCCTTCATATACATTTTGCTAAAAGTAAGAACAGATGTTGACAGAGGGAGGCAGAAAAACCTGCTTGAAATATGTGGACGACAGGCAACTTATAGCCTCACAATGCCATCTGTAAGTATTTTATCACTTTCTTCTCAGCAAGAAGTCCCCAACATATCAATCAAGAACAATAAATGACTCAATTAAGCAAAACAAGTCTATATTTCATTAAGCCAATTTCTTTGTTGGCATAACTATATACTGTTCCAAAAAAATGAAATCAAATTTACCATTTTGCAGGAAAATATGTCTGCTATTGAACCCCAAGTATTCCACCAAGTCACTCTACAAAGACATTGAAGAATGTGGCAATTTTGTGGCTTACCCATAGTGGCAGTAAGTATAGTAATCATCCACATATTTGTAGTTAGTCTTTGTATTTAGGTTTTTGCCCCCCTGGCTGAGGACAGAACAAGCTAGTGTCAGACCTGCTGTTTCCAGCGCTGTGTCCCTTATTCTGTAAGATGCTGGAGTTTTCGTGCATTTAATGCTCAAATCTGCAGTTTTCAGCCAGAAGAGTCATTTGAAGAGTCCTTCAGCGTGTCAGTTTTTTTCAAACCCGGCCAATCAGAGGCTAGCCCCGCCCACCTCAACTGACAAACCTATTACTTTGAATAGGTAGAAACATGTGAATAACTGCCAGTGGGCGGGGCTAGTCTTTGGTGGGTGGAGCTAACACCTGCTCATGAATAAGATTTGAGGGGTAAATGCTCTAAAACTCCAGCATCTTACAGAATAAGGGACACAGCGCTGGGAACAGCAGGTCTGACACTGGCTTGTGCTGCCCTCAGCAAGGGGGGCACAACCTATGTGACAGGTTCCCTTTAATTTGCTACAACGTCACCAGTTCCTGCTGAGTTGATAATCTATGTTGGTTCGGAGAACCAAATGACCACCTCCAGTGCACGTAGAGGACAGGCGAGCACTAAACAGAATAGGTCTCAATATTTCCCATGTGTCTGCCCTAGAATGGGAACATTAGCTAAACCAGCTCAGACAGGTCTTCAAATAGCTGAGCATTTTATAACATCTCATATTCAGGTGGGAATAAACATGAGTTAACTCAATGACCTTGATTTTCATCTTGGGAATAGATTTAATATACCCACTTCTTTTGCTCTACTGCGCTACTGGTCTAGATGTCTCTTGGGCAACATATTACCAGGTCTGAATAATTCACCGTTTCCAGGCTACAGAAAGCAATATTGCTGAATAATGTCCCACATATGAGATCATGGAGTCCGGTTCGGTATATAGGAACAAGGGTTAAATGTGCAAGGAGCAGCTCTCCATTATTCTATAGCAGATTCCTTGTATTTAGATCTTCATTTCCATCTTAAATTATCAACACAATGGGCATCTCGTACAACAGAAGCTCAATTACTGTTTGCACTGAATGTCAGCCAATAAAATTCTGTCTGTGTTAGCTCACCAAAGTAAACTTTGAGTAGCAGTGATAGTCAATATTGAGTTGGCTGGGTAAACCGTGTACATGTCCAATTTATATCCTTGATGGTTTTGGAATAGGAAGACTGCCTGCTGAAAGAAAGACTTGCATATATTGCCTCGATTCCTATCCAGCAACCAGAACCTTCTCTATAGAAGACGTGAGGCTGATATTTAAAGTGGTTGTCCCGCTACAAAGATTGCTTTTTATGTTAAAAATCTTGCAAAAACAAGTCACTTTGCAATATGTGTCCATTAATAGTATCCTACCTATTCTGAGATATCCCCTCTTGTATGGGCTGCATCAGCTCCTCAGGTCGCTATAGCTACAGACCTGTTTGATCTATCCTGTTGGGCTGCCAGCACTGGTTGCTATAGCTACAGTCCTGGCTTCTACTGGAGCCTAGTGAAAGCCAGTAAACACGCCCCTGAATTCAAAATGAAACCAATAAAACAGGACAGAGGCAAAATGAATCAATGTAGTGAGACAACCCCTTTAAGTCAATATTCAAGTTTAATATAATGTCTATGAGTTCAAGTTTCAAACAAAAAAGGTGTGTATGGCAAAATGTCTATGCTCTGTCCAAAGAACTGTGGCCATCACAAATGGGCTGCATACATTGTATAAGTCTTTAAAACAGCTGCTTACTATGTGCAAAGTCAACTGTGAAAATAATCAATATAAGTATAAAATTGAGACTATGCATTCTCAAATTTATATCCATGAACAGCAGGGGTGGGGAGCATCAGGCCCCTGGGCTGTATATAGCGCACAAAATTATTAGGTCTGGATCTGCGCACAATGTGCCACATGTATGAAATTTGGCGTTCAAACGGCAAATTTCTCGTGCATTAAAATAGCATAGAATGTGCCTTATTTATGAACCCGCTCTATTGTGGGTCATAAATCAAGCGCATTATAGCGCTAGGATGACATTTCTGGCTCAGGTAAACCACTTTGAAAGTGGTTTACCTGTTCCAGCAGTAATGTGCCTAGAATTGCTGTAGCGCAGCTATAAATCTATAGCTTCATACGGTTCTAGTGCGCCCCGCCTCCCACACGCCCCCGAAATCAGGCACATTACAAAGTGCCGCTTGCGGTCTGTAATGCGCCTGATAATGGCATTCGGGAGGCAGTTCAGTGAAGCTAACAGGGCTGCGTCTGATGTCTGGCTGAAAATATGCCAGACTTCTGCCGCAGCCCCGTTCATGCATGTCCCCCAATGAGTCTGCAAACAAATGTCAGGAAATTCAGAGATCAAAAAATAAAATGTGCAGTAGTAGATCTCACTCAAGCTGTTCCCTTTGGATGTGCCACTGCGCATGCGCTTTTTTGCCGACTCGAGGACATTGAGAGCATCAATAACAGCTCTTGCCCTTGTTATTTCTGCCCCGTTATATTTTTGTATGTTAAGTTGACAATTCTGTAGAACCTGTAAATGATGTTAATAATATCCAAATAGCCTTTGGTGGAAAGAGTTCCCCACCCCTGAGGTATATAATAAAGACTGTTTCAAAAAGCACAGAAATCAAGAAGAAAAGCCAGTAGAGCTTCATCAGTGGACAAAACCATCACACCTGCAAAATAATGTCTACACTAGGCTGTGGGGAACTACCTAGCCAAATTCTGGCTGCAGTGCCTGTTACATGCAGGTAGTCTCCGGACCTCTAACCCCTGATGAAGCCAGTTTAGCTGGTGAAACATGTTGGGGAGGTCAGGCATGACGTTTTAAATTGTGATTTCTCACCACTGTCTAGAAGTGTCACCAGCTGCAGAGGGTGTCACAAGGGGGCCTTATTTGTCTTGTGTCCATTAGGTTAGGGACGACTGCCCAAGTAGGAGGCTTGGGATCCCTCACTGGAGTTAGTAAATTGTTGTATATATAAGGCTTTCCTGTGGGTAGGTGGGGTTCCACCAGACTTGATAATGGAAAAGGAGCTATTCCTTCCTTCAGAAGTAGAAAGGGTTAAATGGTGAGGTTAGAAATCAGGTTTTAAATAGTGTGTATAGAGTTTAAGAGTTATACATAATAAAAGTTACGTTTTAGTGTTTTATAGATAGAGAACTGATAGAGTTTAAGTTTGCCTATGGCAAAATAGTAAATATTGTTATATGCAGGCACTGAATACTATACTGGGCACCTAACCTAGTTTCCCTTTTACAGAGGTTGTGTGTTTAATAATACCTTTTTTTTCAAATGTTAAAAGGGAATTCTAGAATTGTATATTTGCCAGAATTCAGGGCAGCTACCAAGAGTGTCTTTTGCTGCATGAGGACACTATAAGTCACCAAGTAATTCTGTAATCTAAAGATAGAAAGTCAATACGAAGCACCAAAAAAGCCCAGTATAGAACAATTACAGCACTATTCCACTGGTTTCAGGACTTCTGCTTGTACAGGGTTTGCAGCAGATATGACATAAACGATCCTAACTAACTTACGTTGGGTCTACCAGGTTACTTTTTTTATCGGACTATGTTATTCTGCCCATGGAAAGCAATGGAAGTAATCTGAAGATAGGCTAGCACCAGTATGATCAGAGTTTAACACAGTATAGAACATTTACATTTCACACGTGTATTACTGACAAACTAAAATATATTGGGCGACATGCCAAATTTCATTCACATAAAAAAGGCACAGAATGCACCTGATGTATGAACCCGTTATACAAGCGGGTCATAAATCAGGCGTATACCTGTTCCAATTGTAATGCACCCACAAATGCTTTAGCAAAGCTATAAATATGTAGCTTCGCTACGGTTCTGTTGCGCCCTGCCTCCTGCCCCCTCCCAGATCGGGTGCAGTATAAAGCGCCGCAGGCACTATGTAATGCGCCCGGAGTGGCGTGCAGTAGATTTAAGAATGTATGAACGGGGCTGCGCCCGACAACGGGCTGTAAAGATGCCAGATATCTGCCGCAGCCCCATTTATGCATGTCGCCAATTATGTCTATACTCAGTATTGAGAAAATGAACCATAATCTGAAGAATAACAATGCCCTTGATAACATCTAGAGTAGTAAGACTATTTGTCAACCTGCTGATGTCACCGATCAATGTCTTAGTAACAGGACAGACACAGTCATAGTAACTTATTTTAAGTAATGTAGTATTATTGATTCCCAGTGTCACGTTTGCTTCTCCTGCAGTAAATTCCAGTGATTCACTTTGCCTCTTAACATTAGTTACTGGCTACCAGCACTTGGGCAAGGGATGGATGCTTACAAGCAGCAATGCTATGCACCATCCTAGACACATTCCTATGCCTGACCAGCTCTTCTTGTAAGGTCAATCTAACAATGTATTATTATTATTTATATTAGAGCGGCATTGATTCCACGGCGCTGTACATTCAAAGGGGGGTTACATACATCAGATGTGTCAAACAAGTACAATGATAACAATGACTGACTTACAACGGGCACAGAGGGAGAGAGGGTCTCCAAAAAATAGGAATCTCACAAGAGAACAGCGAGTGACTTCTGAACACTATATTTACTAATTTGCCATAGGCAAACTTAAACTCGATCAGTTCTCAATCTATAAAACACTAAAATGTAACTTTTATTATGTATAACACTTAACCTCTATACACACTATTTAAAAACCTGATTTCTAACCTCTCAATTTATCCCTTACTACTTCTGAAGGAATAACTCCTTTTCTATCAAGTCTGGTGGACACCACCTATTAACAGGAAAACCTTATATATACAGTATTTACTAACTCCAATAAGGGATCTTAAGCATCCTACTTGGGCAGTCATCCCTAATCTGATACATATCAAACATATAAGGTTTCCTTGTGATACCCTCTGCAGCGGGTGACACTTGTAGACAGAGGAGAGAAATCACAATTTAAAATTTCATGCCTGACCTCCCCAACATGTTTCACCAGCTAACCTGGCTTCATCAAGGGTCAGAGGTCCGTGTCACCCGCTGCAGAGGGTATCACAAGGAAACCTTATATGTTTGATGTCTATCAGATTAAGGATGACTGCCCAAGTAGGATGCTTGGGATCCCTTACTGGAGTTAGTAAATTACTGTATATATAAGGTTTTCCTGTTAATAGGTGGTGTTCCCCCAGACTCGATGATAGAAAACGAGTTATTCCTTCAGAAGTAGTAAGGGATAAATTGAGAGGTTATAAATCAGGTTTTTAAACAGTGTTTATAGAGGGTAAGTGTTATACATAATAAAAGTTACGTTTTAGTGTTTTATAGATTGAGAACTGATAGAGTTTAAGTTTGCCTATGGCAAAATAGTAAATATACAGAGGGAGAGAGGGCCCTGCCCGCGAGGGTTTACAATCTACAATGTTTCTACTATCTTCATCTGTAACACGCTGTCAGACAAAGAAGAACTGAAATTCTGTTCCATTTTTTATTCTATTTATGTTGACTTTTCTATAGAATGTCATAAACACATAGGTTCTATATAATACTTAGTGACAAAATAAAAACCTACTCTGATATATGTCCCTGAGCGCTGGAAATGCTGATAAATTAACCTTGTCTGTAAGAAACGTTTGGACTGAATTGGATTACTGTAATTTCAATGTCTCTATGTTCTAACACCCAGTTTTGTACACCCTCTGCTTCTCATCTGTTTCATCGGTTGTATCTCTTAGGACAGCGCGGTTTCTAAAACATTGTTATTTACAGACGGGCAAATAAATGAATAAATGGGACAAGAGGTCTTTCTTATAATGAGAAGCTAGAAAGGTCAGGCTAGTTCAGCTTTGGAAAAAAGATGGTGATCTTATTTACATGTATAAATATACTGGAATGTAAGTCGGCGTGCAGATCTAGAGGGTACACACTGTACACACATGACATAAATCACAACAATATAACAAAAGTGCAGATATGTCAGATAATTTCTAAGAATCACCGAAGGAAGGCCATGTGGACGCCCTTCTGCATGGTCCCCTAAGGGTATGTTCACACGGTGTAATTGCGGGGCGCATTTCGCTGCGTATTGCGCTTCATACGCGGTGAAATGCATGCCGTAATTATGGTAATGCATAGCTCTCATAGAGAACTATGGATTAGGCATCGTCCCCCCACGCGAACAATACGATTGTATTGTACGCCCAGGGGGAGAATTGACAAGTCAATTGTTCGCGGCGTTTAAGCACCGCGAACAATGCATGTCAATGGGGCCGGCCCCCCGTGCTCTGGGAATACATGACTCCCAAAACACACGGCGTATTGTGACGCGTACTGTACACGCCGCAATTATGCGGTGTGAACATACCCTATAATATCTCTGATTTTACTCTAAGACACAGGCGATACATTTGTCCGGATTCCATTGTCAAATACTCGTGATGTGGGACCACACTTATATGACATGATGTGATTTCTGTGATTTTTCAGAACACCCACCAAGTGACATCACCTGTCTTGTAATATCTACTAGTATGTACAGTGGTTTGCAAAAGTATTCATACGCTTGAACTGTTTCTCATTTTTAAATGTTACAGCCACAAACTTAAAGGGGTTGTCTCATCTCAAAGTTTCATAGGATGCATGAATGAAATAATGCTGCTTTGCTCTGTCACTTCCTGGTCAAGCTGTCTGCAATTAGCATATGAGCGCCATGTATTCAGACTTCTCTGATTAGCAGTCTAGATTAGAGACATTATCTTCTCTGAGGTCTGGAGAAGCTTCTGAGCTCCTGTAAACAGTAGAGTAATTACTGACTTTTGTCTGAAAGATCAGATAAACAAGCTCTCAATGTCCAAAGTTGTGCGCTGCTGCAACCTGTGTGATGATGTCACTCCCTGCTATCAGAAAGAACAAACAGCAGGAGGGGAGAAGTACACAGGTTGGTCACTTGGGAAACCAGAGAGAGCTCAGAAGGTGATAAATCATTTGTAGCTCCTTAAAAAAAAAAATGAACAATGCAATATATTTGGAAAACGTCTTCATTTAGTGTCCCCTACATTTTGAAAGCTATTCTTTGTAGTGAGACAACCTCTTTAAGCTTGGTTCCTATCTGCATTGGAGGTTCCTTTCAGAGCCCCCCAGTCACAGAGGTGAAAATAGACACCTAGGGATCTGTCTCACAACAACAATTATTGCTACTTATGCTGCTGTTTTAGTGTATTTTCATTAGGTGGTGGGGCCCCATCTCATTTTGCTATGGAGCCCTTTGAATTCTAGTTACGGCCCTGCTGCTCTTATATTTAAAATGTGGGGTAAACACAATGAACTAGTGTTACATACTAACCTCACCATGCTACCTTGCTATCCATGTCTGCCAGTCATCATCACTTCAGTCTTTCTAGTAGAAATGGCAGTATAGAGTATGTTCACATGGCGTCTTTGCGGGACATATTTTGGGGTGTAATTGCGCTGCAATATGCTTGAAGCACGGGCTGCAAATAGGTAATTCATAGCTCTCATTGATTTTCCCCGATGCCTATTACACGGCAGAAGAAAGAAGTGACATGTCACTTCTTCCCGGCGCTTACTCGCCAGGGAAAGTGAAAGTCTATGGGAGCCGGCACAGAGCTTTAGGCTATGTACACACGGCTTAATTGCGGGACGTATTTCGCCCCGCAATTACCCCATGTGTACGGGGGGCCTCATAGACATGCATTATTCTCGGCGCGTATATGCCGTGAATAAATGACATGTCACTTCTCTCCCCGCTCGCCGTACTGTGCGAGCGGGGAGAGGAGACGTAATCCATAGCTCTCTATGAGAACTGTGGATCACTGTAATGACTGGGACGTATTTCAGCCCGTAATTCGCACAGTACGGCGTGAATCACGGGCTGAAATACGTCTCAGAATAAGCCGTGTGAACATAGCCTTATAGAAGTATGCGCTGGCCAGCATGTCCTTCTAAAAGACCCGGGGTATAGCGGCGCGCACAGTACGTTCTGCTATACGTCCCAAAGATGCCATGTGACTTCACCCATACTGGCCGGTGAGCACACACAGGTGCACCTTCACTTATCCATTCAGTAAATCCAATTGACAGCCAATCTGGAGGCCAAGTCCGCAGACTAATGATAGAGCTGATCTCTCCACCTGTTCGAGCCCCCAGCAATTTTTTTAAGATTGCCTTTTCTCACCGGTGGTTGCCAGTTATTGTTGTGGACTGCCTGGTACACTGTGATTATAGGAAGGTGCCCTCTTTACTGACCCGCCTTCTGGATGACTGAATTATCCTTTCTGAATTGTTCTGACTATTCGCGTTTCCCTGGTCCTCTGTCCAGTCCCTGTCCTTGTTCTCAGTTGACCCCAATCTTGGTTTTTGTTTTTGGGTTGGGGGGGGGGGGTTTCACCCTCTGCTCACTCCAACATTCAGCAACTACTCTACAAACATAACCTGGGATATTCCGGATCCTAGTAAAGGGGTAAAGGATGAAAACTAGGAAGTGGGACATTCCTTTCCAAGAGGTAGATAACAGATGCTGTGTCAGCATTCAAAAAATGGCTGGATGCGTATCTAATAACAAATGAAATTTAGGGTCATAATCAATTTAGTAATTAATGATGTATAACTGATGAGAAAGGTTGTTTTCAATGGAGCGGTGTCTTTGTTTCACGCTGTGTAACTATTATGTCTTTTTATAGCCATGAAATCCAAGCACATCGCTCTTTGTGATTTTTGTTTTTACATATTGTGTTGATTACCTTGTGATCTGCATAAGCTTATGGACCATCAATCCCCTCCACTGTAAATGTTGCTTTTAGGCACTAATATACGCAGCAATCTCTCAGCCGAATATCACAAAAAGGGCTTCTAAAGGCACAGCGGCCATGTTTTTATTTTATGTACATAATACGGCGGAGAATAAAATTCCGCTATTATAGAATCAGAAGGTGTCTGAAGCTATAAACTCTGAATAGCTCCACAGTACAATGCCCCCCGTGTAATGGAAAGAAAAGAGGAACGTGTACGTGTCCGGAATACCTTGACAAAAGATAATTACCGTTTTGAGGTTAGGTTGTACAACTATGGGTGATATGATCATAGATTTCCTGGCTGGATGAGTAGAATGGCCTGTAACAGCAGTTGGCTCTATCAATGCTGTTATCATAAAGGTGTAACAATGAAACACGGACACAATTGGGAAGCAACATGTAGTTGGCACTTCAGGCATAGCGGGAATAATGCCGGCGTAGAAAAAGGCTTAGCTAGAAATGCATTAAAAGGATAGGAAAGGGTTACAGTGAAAGGACAAGAAAGCGGGCTAAGAAATTACATGGTTTGTTTGTTAAATTCAATACTCAATGCTTCAGCACAGTCTGCTTATATCAGCACTACTAATTTTTGCCCCAAGCATTAGCCTGCTGTTTTCTAAAGACATAATTCCCTATATGTGTAATGTGAAGGCTGACCGAACAAGGGATAGGTTTGGGAGAGACCCAGTGTGTGCAAAAACATAGACTGCTTAAGGCTCTGCAGCCGTTTCAACGTGAGCCCAGAATCTGAAACCCAAACAATTATAAAACTGGATCCATATCTGCATAATTAAAGGGGATCTGTCACACTAAACAAGCCGTCTGATCTGCCAGCATCATGTCATACAGCAGGAAGAACTGAGCAGATTGATATATAGTATTGTGGGGAACAATTCAGCCTTAAAGGGGTTCTCACCATGCATTTTTACAGGCTGTGGGTGGGTCTATAGCAGTGTGACATATCAGCTCTGTAACTATTCCTATAACACTGTCATGGCTGCAGGAGACATATAAAGTGTACTATACAGGACTACAGAGCTCTGAAGAGTGAAAGCAGCTTTCATTCATGCATCCTGTCTCTTCCTGGTCAGGCTGTGGGTGGGTCTATAGCAGTGTTTGACATATCAGCTCTGTAACTATTCCTATAACACTGTCATGGCTGCAGGAGACATATAAAGTGTACTATACAGGACTACAGAGCTCTGAAGAGTGAAAGCAGCTTTCATTCATGCATCCTGTCTCTTTTTGGTCAGGCTGTGGGTGGGTCTAGAGCAGTGTTTGACATATCAGCTCTGTAACTATTCCTGTAACACGGTCATGGCTGCAGGAGAGTTATAGGCTATGTCTACGCTGCAGTGGACGAAAAACGATCAGAAAACCAAATACTAAAATGTTCATAAAACTTTTTTTTGTCCACTGCCTTTCAAAAGCAACTGAAAAAAAATGGCAGTTTTTTGGCGCGTTTTGCGGTTTTTTTTGGAGTGCTTTTTGCAGGAATGTACGGCATTGTAAAAAATACCAAAACTGACGTTTCTCTGTGCAGTGGAGACACAGCCATAGACTCCAATAGTTCATTTTCTGCCATGCTCAGTCATTTTTTGCAACAGGTTTCAAAAAACGACCAGCAGCAAAAACGAGTAGAAAAAAAGACGTTCTGTGGAGACAGTAGGATGTTTTTACTACAGAAGTCTATGGGAGCTGTTTTCAGTCTTTTTTCGGCGCTGCAAAACGGACTTTTTTCAGCGCAGCGGAGACATAGCCATAAAGTGTACTATACAAGACTACAAAGCTCTGAAGAGTGAAAGCAGCTTTCATTTATGCATCCCGTCTTTTCCTGGTCAGGCTGTGGGTGATTAGCATATCAGCTCTGTATTCAAAGGTCTGCAAATTATTGTGACATGAGAACAGCAGATGTTTATGTAAAGTCCAGAGAAGCTTCAGAGCTCAAAGTAAACAAAAGTAATCAGTCTCTTTTGTTTGTTAGATCAGACAACACTCAAGCAGCCAGCAGTTCTGTGTGCTGACCTGTGTGATGACATAATCCCTGTAATCAGATAAAACAAACAGCAGGGCAGAGCAGTAACAGAGAAACGCAACAAAGAAAAATAATCAAAGCAATATATTTGGAAAACATCTTCATTTACTGTTCCCTACATGTTGAAAGCTAACCTTTGTAATGAGACAACCTCTTTATCTGTAGTCAAAGCTAAAAGGGGCTGTGCCATGAAGCAAAATCCCTTTCTGAGCCGGGTTGTAGTTCGCCACATCCCGACCCTGGTAAACAGGGAGATGGCCGTGCTTCTACAGCTCTGCCCTATTCATATCTATTGGAGCTCTAGATGTAGCCGAGCACACTCGCTCAGCTATATTGGGAACCGCCACAGAAAAGAATTGGGAAAACGGTTTTCTGGGGCCAGCTAGTGGGGAATTACAACCCGGCCTCAGAAAAGAATTTGACTTTGTGCCAAAGCACCTTTAAGTTTCAGGTATAAATTGCTATTATCAATTCACCAGAGGACCTGAAGAGATGACCAAAAATTCATATCAGGCCAGGCGGTTTAGAGGATTTTAATAGCGACATCAAGGAAGGGAATGGAAATTATAATCTGGCATCTGTAGTAGAACAAACAGCTACTTTTGCCAAAAACTACCATTTCTAAATATAAACACTGTATTTGTTTTCTTGTTCTATTCAAATATAATGAGTAATAAGTAATGTGGGCTTGTAAGTCCCAAAGCTGTTTTTATATCGTTAGAGGGGTTATCAGGGTTTATAAAACTGAAGGTTTATTCTTATTCGGATGGGACAGAAATACAGAACTGAGCACAACCACTGCAGTGGCCTCTTCAATAAGCTAATCAGTAGAATTGCTGGGAGTCAAAATGAATGGCCTATCTAAAGCACAGGGAATTCATTTTACAAACGCCAAAAACCACCTCAATGGAGCGGTCTGCTATAGAAAACACATTTACAAATAACCTGCAAGCAATTTTGAGTTAAAAGAAGGGGGGCTTCCCATTCAGCACCACTAAAACTACCAAGGGCATTTGTCCGTCTGGAGGACAATGCACACCCATATATTACCCCTTTGCGTCATGCACTCTACATTTGTGGTGAAAGGTTCACAGAAACCAGGGAGCAAGCTCAGAAGCGGAGATTGCGCTATACCAAATATAAAACCCTATAAACAATAATGTACCTGGGATAATGAAAAAAATGAATGAGAACTTGGGCAATCCTATATAACAATACTAAGAACCAAAAAAAAGGGGAAGACCAATGTTTAATGATCATAGAAAAAAACTTTAGTCATCATAAAAGACATGTAAACATACTGCAAAATACCATATAAAAATCAAACAATACCCAAAAATGCCACCACCCAGATAAAACAAGAAAAACAAACACAATGGTCTAGTACTCCCCTTGAAGAAGCGTCAGCGAAACGCGCGTCGGGGCAGCAAAGGGGTCTAGCTACCACTATCTATTTGGTTACTGGACACTTTTTATGGTATAGTATCTTTTTTCATTTTGTTATACACTTTTAGGATGCTATTTATCCATATTTGAATTTTTGTGTCTTGATTATTATCTTTTATGATGAATAAAGTTTTTTCTATGATCATTAAATATTGGTCTTCCCCTTTTTTTGGTTGCTATACCAAACGGGTGTCAGCTGTATATTAGAATTAGATCAAGAGTCAATAGGAGAAGGGGGCCCCCTCTGTCACCCAATCAGCCATTCAGTGACACAATCGTGGAATCCTGGTGGGTTGTTATGTCAGCCGGGAACCTCATATAGGTCATCAGCTCTGCATTCTTGGTACGCTTAATAAGACGGCAATGTAGCAATTAAATTAAAGACTGTCTACTGTTTGACAGCTTTGTGCAGAAAATTGGTGGCCAAGAGTAGTGGCTTGGACACCAGCCAAGCTGGTCCCATTCCTGACTGTTCCCATTGAAATCAGAGGACTGCATAAGTAATGTATTCCCTTGCCAGCTCCTCCTAGGTAGTTCTGTACTTTTCCTGACAAAGGAAGATCTGGAATGGTTAATATCTATGAACTCAAAACAGTATCTAACAATAACAGTAGAGTAATCCAACCAAAGTGTCCAATATCATCTGGCTCCTTTGATCAGCTGAAGGCTCTGCTGAATTACTAATAATTTACTGTATAGTACACAGACCAGAATCTCCTTCTACACTGCACCCAAGGCATCTTTCAGATAATTACAGGCTATAAAATACAGCAGGCAGTGGTGCCAATATACTGTGTTCTATAGGTTATGTAAAATGATGTTTTGTGAAAAAAATACATGGAATGGGAACTTCCTCTTAATGGGTTGTCTGTCAAGCTAACAAAAAAATTCAAGCCTTGCCTGACTCTTCATACATCTACTTGTAGATGTTTTTCCTGTACTGTATGTAGCCTACCTTCTCTGCAGCGGAGCAGCAGCATTTCCTTTACTCTGTAAAACTGCATCTGCCCCAGATCTTTTGCTATATCTGTTTTCCTCACTTCCGAATCTGTTTCTGCCTTCATGTTAGTAGAAGAGTGAAGAAATCAGGCGATACCTTTTTCAGGCTAACTGAGTATATTTGATGGTGAGCTTTCGAGAGTACTAGCTCTCTTCTTCAGACATGGTGTTAGACGAGAAACTGAAAATTTACAGACTTTTTATACACAAAAGAAATGGACCTTCAAAGGGTCCTAGAATTCTTAAAAATAACAAAATGCAATAAAAGCAGACAAGTCATTTACAACAGGTCAAGAAATCAACTATCTGGAAACTTGTGAGGCATGACAGACACATCAGTAATTCTGGGTCTTATCTCGTAGCCATCAAGTGTAATTTGTGGCCATCACAGTTCACACATAGTTTGACATAAAGCTGGCATGAATATTTAGCCCATTTTGCAGAGTCTGAAATTTTTGCATTCATTTAAATTCCCATTCCTTTCTCTCCCTCTGCATCTTAAAGTGTCCCATTAAAACCATAATCTTCAAATCTTCAATAGGATGGTCATCTCTGGAGAAGTGTTGTGCTACTGGAAGATCAGTTCTGCTGTTATTAATAGTGAATCTGTGTGACTTCATGCGCTGGCTAAGTCTCTGCAATGGTTGACAGCTTTCCCTGTATCACTGTGTGTACAGAGCAAACTGTCAATCATTGTTTGTGAGTGGAATTAGCAGGACCCACCGTCTCTTCTAGGAATCATGTCAGGATTTACTCTGCTTTTTATACACATTACATATATATAAGCAGCACGTTCTTCTAAACACATGGTGTCTTGCAGTGCGCACAGGTACGCACTGCAAGATTCCATGTGAACATACCCTTATGCAGATTCTTGTCTTGTAACTGATTTGCTACTGTTTTGCTCCTGGTGGTGGGACAATCTTTTTCTTCTTGTATGATACAAATTACAATCTGTTCTCACTTTCCCTAATAGCTCAGTTTTTTATTAGATTAGATTCCCAAGAAAAAGGTCACTGGTTTGAATCAAGGAGCAGCCATGAAGAAAATTTCTCAAAAAAGAGAAAGAGCATCATCCAGTTCGACCACGAAAATTGTCAAACTGCATCATGTGAGGCCATCCATGACAGCTGGAAGAACATGAAATGAAATCTGTCCATTTATTCAAAAGCCAAGAAGTGAACGTCCAGGAAAAAATATCAGGGTCAACAAGTCGGCTCAACACAAGGTCTAACAGTTATGGTGCGATAGACATGGCAGTGGAGACGGCTCGTATGCTTCATAAGAGTGAGATCACAGACGTCCATGCAAGCATCGTGCAACGCGCATTACACAAGTCTGGAACGATGGCCCAGAAAAAGTGAAGAAGCCTTAACTTCAATATTGTCATAAGAAGTGTTGGCTCGAGATTGAAAAATAGTATGAAAAATAGAAGATTGGAAATGGGTGATTTGGAGCAATGAGATGAAAGTCAATAGACCGGGCTCTGATAGGTGCAAATGTGTCTGGAAGAGTCAAGGGAGCTAACAGATCGGGAAATTGAAGGAACTGTCAAGTTTGGTGGAGGAAGCCTGATGATATGGGGTTGTTTCACACTCACAGGCGTTGGATACCAAAAAATACACTCTTGCCATGGGCAATCTTAAACTTTATACCTTCTACTATACTTAAACTAATTTATAATACATAGCCTTTATTGTAGGTCTATAAAATCCCAATTTGCACACTAATTAAAACCAATGTTTCGACACAAAAATGGCGTCATTGGGGATAAAGGTTTGAATTTCCCATGTTCTTTTGATTTTTCTACAGGCTTTGGATACTTGACCAGGATCAATAATGGTCTCAATGCTGAGCTATATGCGAGTGTCCTACAAGATGAGTTACTTTGTTCACTCCAGTACTATGGGGATGAAAAGGATGACATAGTATTCCAGTAGGACAACGACCTGAAGCATACGTCAAGGTTGGAGAAGGAATGGTTCAATCACAATGAAGTAGAGTTGCTGGATTGGCGCGCACAGTCCTCAGATGTCAACCCAATGGAATACGTGTGGGTAGAGTTGAAAAAAAAGCTTTATACGTATCCAAGTGAGTCAACCAGTCTGCACCAATATTGGGAACTGGAAAAATATTTAGGTCGTAACACAGTTTTATCTGATCAAGAGCGCAGAAGGATTCAGGCAGTGTTAAAAGCCAAAGGTGGATTTTCAAATAAAATTTAAAAAATTTAATTAAAAAATTGGTTCTTTTAAAAGCCCAAAAAAGTAACAATGTAGTTACTTTGGGAAAATTTCATAACTAAGGGAATTTTCTAAATAGTTGGAAAAATCAGATTTTTTGGGATGGGGATAGCCAAGATTTTGTCTGTAAAAAAAATGGGGAGCCTCTTGTACAAAGCTGGTTTGCATGGGAGATATTTAGCCTTAAATTCAAAAATTAAAAACTTTTTTACAAATTTTTTTGGCGGTATTTTTGGAGTCCAACAAAAACCCGAACTGGTTAGGGTTTTTCCCCAACCCGAGGGCCCCCCATTTTTGGGGGGCAGAGGTTTGATATTTTTTTATCAAAATTTAAATGGGGAAAATAGGGAAGACCAATCTTTTTTTTTTAAACAGTTCCGGGTGGTGGTTTACCAGGGGTGGCCACGCTAACATAAACAGGGAGGATTTCCCGATTAAATTTTAAAAGAAAAGATGTCCTATATAATAAGCAGTATCCCCTGGTCTTTCTATAAACCATAGGGGTTTTTTGGGGCCCCAAAAGGGTTGAGCGGGCCCACTAAAGGGCCAAAGAACATTATTCCTTTTTTTTGGGGAACAAGTTAAATTTGGGGATTTCTGGCTTTCGCCTTTCTAAAGTAGGTTTCCTGGGTAACCCCTTGGGGGGTGGCTTTTCGGAAAACCCGGGGGTGGGGCCCCCCTTTTGGGTGGTTGTTGTCACGGGTTTTTTTAAACGGTGTATGGCACGGGGGGTTAAAATTTGGGGGCTAACTTCCCCCGGGACCTGAGTACCCCAAAAATTTTTCGTTGTCCCTTAGTCACAGCACCCATCACTAGACGCCCAATGCCAGGGTTCGGGAAAAAAACGGTATTTCATTTTTTTTGCAGCAATAATATTTACCCCTTGTTTGGATCAAACGGAACAATAACTGTGAGCAGTAAAAAATGCTTGACTTGGTATGATGTAATGGGAGCTTTGTAATGATCAACGTCTCTGAGTATGTGTCAGACTTGGAAAACTTGGTGCGGGGAGTAGTATTACTTTAGAAAATAATGATTACAGCCCTTTATTCTGAAGAGTGGATTCTTTACAAAGGGACAGGCTTTGAAAAAAGACCTGGTTTGAAGGACCTTGATTCTTGAATACTGGTTTTGGGGACAGACTAAAGCTACTTCCGCAGCGTTGGCTGAGAAGTGCGTGGATCTCTGATTTGAAACCCAGGAGAAGCTAGGGACGTGGTGGGGACCTTTTTCCCAGAGGGTCGGACAGAAGGTTTTCTGACGGGACTTGACCTCCCGAGTAGCATGGGTCCTTGTGAGTCCCTTAGGTGGTAGGAGAATTAAGGAAGGTTTGAGGTTGGCTAGGGCCAAACAGAATGGTGAGGTGAGCCCGGGGCAAAACCCTTGACTTGTGGGAACCTCGACACCTCCCCATGGAGGAGCAGGATAACTAAAAAAACTGCCTACTGCCCCATGCCCAACTGCCTCTGGCCAGCCGTTGGTGTTGGAGGTAGCAGAGGGGTCACATGAAAAAGGCTATTGCATCATTTTGACGACCGGTTATGCGCCAACAGGATTAATGTTATACTAGGGAAATGTTTTAAAAAGGAACCAAACAGGAGGGGACTAGAGAGTACTTTAGAGCAATATTTTGAATTCTTTTCTGCACTGAAAATTGTGACAGAAAACAGAAAATATGGAACAAAGAAAAATTTTTCAGTGTCGGTCACTCAGGGTATTTTTATATCTCCAATTATTGCTACTTATGTTTCTGTTTTAGTTTATTGTCTTTGGGGTTGGAAAATTTGTTTTTTAGGGCCCTATAAATATAGTTATTTTCCCCTGCCCGCATTGTCAAAAATTTTTAGGCATCAAGAAATGTGATACAGAACCCTAAGGCTATGGTCACACAGCGTAATTGCGGGGCATACAGTACGGCCCCAGTTACGCCGGATGGTTGGGAGTCGCGCTGTTGGGCCGCATTAATCTTCCGGGGCGGGTGGGCGGTAGCCTGCTGGCCCCATAGACGGTCATTACTCGCGGCACGTATTCACCGCAAGTAATTGACATGTCACTTATCTCCCCGCACGATAGTATTGTACACCCAGGGAAAGGAGGCGTAATCCATAGTTCTCTATGAGAAATATCGTTTGCTGTAATTTTGCCGCGCATCTCGCTCGTATTAGAGCACAAATACGCAAAATGCGTCCCGAAATTACCCCGTGTGAACATACCCTAAAACCTCATACTGTGGTGAGTGTATAGTCAGAGGCGTAAGCTCATGAGCCCTAGTGCAAAAAGTGAAATTGGGCCCCCCAGATACAATGTACCATTTACAATGCTGGCAGAAAGGCTTTTGGCCCCTTCAGGCTGCAGGCCCAGTAGCAACTGCTACCTCTGCACCCCTGTAGCTACGGCCCTGTGTATAATTCACCAGACTCACCAGTTTGTGGATGGAAAGTGTTTAACTTAGTAATAAGTGATATAAAGCACAATCCTTCTTCACCTCTATATCAGTCTAACTGAACACATTCAACTGAACACATTCAAGTGTCTAGCACAGCAAAACAATCTAGGACTTGTAGGACCGCCAACACCCCATCAAGAAGCTCCATTATCTACTGAAAACGCGATCATCATTTACACACTCCTTAGAGGCAAGATGACACATTCTTCACCCCTATGAGATACATATGTAGGAGACAACAAAAAATATGAAACCGACCATCATGTAACTATTAAGAAAATCCATTTTGTCTTAAACATTTTTCATGTATTGGATATTGTTTTTGTGAAACATGTCTAACATCTCAACTGAGCATTGGTAGTCTGGGTCTAAACTCTGCTATTTAATGTTATCATGTGTTATATAATATCTAAGAAGTGTAAGCAATAAAAGACATAACCAGATAAGTGTGAATAAACCCCCCTTTTAAGTGCAGAAAAATATTAACCTATTTATAAAAAAATTATGTCTTTCCCTACTATTTGTAATGATACTCTATAGAGATAAGCAGCAGCTGAGTTAAGGTGAGATTTGTCTGCCCTGATAAACAAAGCTTCGCTCACAGCTAGAGAAGGACAGTATTTAACTGCCTAGGAATGCAGAACTAAAATAAAAAATATTGCCAAAAAATAGTTTTCAAGGAATATTGGTTTTAACAAAAATATTTTCTGATTGCAGTGTCCCTTTAAAAATAAATTACAGCCAAAAACATCTACTACCTAACAACTGGATAGATGATAAATGAGAAGACCAAAGAGATACAGCGCTGGAACCAGGGACCGGAAGAAGGTGAGTACAGGCTTCCTTTTTATTGGGGTCTCAGCAGCAGAATATGCTTTTTCCTTTTTTTAGGGACTGGGATACCCCTTTAAACTCTATGATATTGGAAGAACTGGTCTATTACATGCTTGACCACCACTGCATTCAAACTCCCCATTACCAGGGTTTACTGGGGTCCACCATTCCAGCAGTTTAATCCATCAATCTAGCAAACGTCATCTACCCAGTAAATAGCAAACTGGTAAATCCAGCCCTGCTCATTGGACTGGGTGGACCAGACATGAATCTTGGGGTTCAGATCTCTAGATATTTACCTGAATGCCCTATGGTAAAATTTGTTTACTACCTACATACATTGGTTATAGCCAACTTGCAGTCTTGCTCAAGGATCATGACTCTGCTGTGCACTAGGATCTAGGGAGGTGACGCTACTTCTCTCATGTCATATATTAACAGGAAATGTAATTGTACTGTTACACTGTCAGTATTTCACTGGTTACCACCAGTATTGGACTGGGGTCCCTGGGGGCCAACCAGTGGAACCGATTCTTGGGGCCCATCAGTGAGGTTCATTTTTGGGGCCCTAGTGTAAATGATTATTTTAGCCCACCAGTGAAGTTTATTCTTGGGGCCCACCAGTGGAGCTGATTCTTGGGGACTACGGCCATGTTCACACGGCTTATTTGGGCGCGGATTGGAGCCGTACTGCTCGCCGTATTTGCGCTGCAGTACGGCTCCAATCCGTCCCAGTAACTACGGTAATCCACAGTTCTCATAGAGAACTATGGATTCCGTCTCTTCTCCCCGCACGGAGAATACGCCGAGGGAGGAGAAAGTGACATGCACATTATCTACGGCGCGTACGCGCCGTAAATAATGACAGTCTATTGGGCCGGCGAGCTGCCGGCCCCCGCCCCACCCCTGCTGCACCGCTGCCGGCGTAATTGCGGGGAGAAATCCGTTCCCGCAATTATGTCGGCAATAAGCCGTGTGAACCAGGCCTACCAGTGGAGCTGATTTTGGGACCCACCAAAGTGGTTGATTCTTGTGGCCCACCACTGGAGTTGAATTTTGGGGCCCACTAATGGAGTTGATTCTTGGGGCCCATCAGTGGAGTTGATTCTTGGGGCCCACAAGAGGACTTGATTCTTGGGGTTCACCAGTAGAGTTGATTCTTGGGACCCACCAGTGGAAATTATTCTTGGGGACTACCAGTGGAGCTGATGTTTGGGGCCCACCAAAGGGGTTGCTTCTTGGGGCCCACCACTGGAGTTGAATTTTGGGGCCCACTAATGGAGTTGATTCTTGGGGCCCACCAGTGGAAATGATTCTTGGGGCCCACCATTAAAGTTGATTCTTGGAGCCCACCAGTGGGGTTCTTAGGTTCCACCAGTGGAGCGGATCCTTAGGGCCTACCAGTGGAATTGATTCCTGGGGCTCCAGTGGAGTTGAGTTTTGGAGCCCACCAGAGGATCTGATTCTTGTGGAACACCAGTGGAAATTATTCCTGGGGCACACCAGTAAAGTTGATTCTTGGAGCCCACCAGTGGGATTAATTCATAGGTCCCACCAGTGGGATTAATTCATAGGTCCCACCAGTAGGATTAATTATTGGGGCCCACGACTGGAGTTGATTCTTGGGGTCCACCATTGGGGTTGATTCTTGGGGTCCACCATTGGGGTTGATTCTTGTGGCCCATCCTACAGCTACTATACATGACTGCACATACCTCATATGCCTCTTGCTTTCTATTTTTCTTTCTCCCTGAAAAGCAGCCCCTGGTGTGCTGTTTACAGGGGCCCACCATGCCCAAGGGCCTGCTCCCCGGTGGACCAGTCCAAGCCTGGTTACCACCCCACTATATACTATGACAATACTCTTATAGTGTTGTGCTCTTTATGTTTGTCTCCTTTTATGCTCATGATAATTTCCCTTTTCTACAAATAACAACCTTCATGGTATCGATGTTAACTCTGTCCACCCCAAGCAGTTATTACAACAATCAAGCAGCGCAAGCCAAAAGTGCTCTAATGTATTATAATTATGGGTGACTCACACACTTTCAACATTTAATCTTCCCCAATTTAAGTAATGCATTTTCAACTTCTTTCCTGTTGTTAACAATGACATTGGCTTCTAGATTCGGTCATCCTGCTAAAAGAAACGGGTCTTTGATCTCACACAGGTGTCCATACAGAGAACATGGATCCCTGACATCTCACCAGGATCATACTCACTTAATATGTTATTTAGTTCCAGGCATAGGACCTGTGCAAAGAATTTAAAGGGGGTTTCTCAGTACAGGCTTTCAGGGACATGAGCTGTTTCTCTCTATCTTACAGCTTCAAATCCAGGGCAGGTCTCCACTCCCACTCTGAAATCGGGTGACATCATCCTACCCCTTCCCTGCTCCCTCCTTAGTCATCATCATCATTCGGTTTGAGCAGTGGGAGAGAGAGGATGTCACAGCTCTGCAGACCTTCTGCAATGGTCAGTTCTCATGCCTGGAGAACGGTCACCTCCCTCCCAGGCTCCAATCCTTGTAAAAAGAACACCTGAATTGCTGTAAACAGTTATACATACTGCCTGAAATGATGAAACAAATGTGAGAAATGCAAACTGTTCCCCCTCTATCAGGCAGTAGGTAGAGGAGCAGCAGAGTGTATAAGGGTGGATAAGAGTGTATAAGAGTGTAAAAGAGTGTTAAATGGGGAAGGAGAGTGAATCGAACAGCTAGAGACTCAGTAATTGTCCAGATCCTTCACATAGAGCTATCACTGGGAGATGACCATAAAGAACTCAGGTAGCCTTTATTACACAGACACAGCCAACACCTAGCACAGAAAACTGAGGAAGCCAGTTTCAGTTTCATTTTTACATAGCTCAGAGGGGAGTTCAGGCAGCCAAACACAACACAGGGGCGCAGGCTTCACATTTAGCTCTAGACAATTACAGATTAGCTAATAGCTCCTATACTAAATAATTTAGGTAATACAAACCAATTGCAAAAGTGCTTATTTTTACTATCCCCATCATTACATATATGATCTTTGTAGCGAGAAAATCCCTTTAGTTTATCCTTTGTGCTGTAGTACCTGCACACACCTTTGCAGACATCCCCCGGTTGAAACTGCTTGTTTTACTAGGATAGAGAAAAAGAAGTTACAAAACCTTCAGGCACCATTCACCAGTAGTCACCTGGGTGGTGATGTGGTGACCTCAGTCATTATATGCTTACTCTTTTATTGACCTCCACCCTATGATAAGTTAATTAAGGCACAGTGGCCATCATTGCGTACACCATTATTAGCCACCACTGTACCACCCAGATGAGTATGGTGAGCATCGCCTGACAGGGTTATGACTTCTATTTCTTCCTCCCAGTAAAATAATTGATTTCAACGGGATATGTCTACTATTTACACATAGTACAATGGCATTTCTGTGGATGATTAACAAAAACTGCCGGTTTACTTCAATGTTATTCTCTGTTTTACAGGGATGTTCCATTAATTTTAAATGTCTGGCAGTCGTAAGGTGATGATTGAAAATAGAAAAAAAAAAAAAATCCCCTTTTAAACCTGCTTATTCCAGCACTGCTGCCACTCCAAACAATGGTGCCACCATTCATAATTCACATGACTCTGCAGCTACTCACAGGCCACAGAGGTCTAAAGCTGAATGTACTGCACATGACCACTGGGGCTTGTGATTGGCTGAACCGTCACGTGAACACTCTGGGCCTATAACAATCATGTTTAGTGCAGAGCCTGGTACATAACTTCTGTCTTTGAATCGGAGCCTTCTTTCGCTCATTCACGCCTTGTCCTAGGCACAACATGGTATCATTTCTTCACAGAGTGTTTCCTTAAAGGGGTTTTGCCACGATCTCATTTCATCCCTCCTGCATCCAGCTCTTCAGCTCTGTGTGCTCAGAAGGGGGCGTTTGTGATTTGTTTGAATTGCTTATCATGTGACGCAGCAGGATGACATCACCAGACCTTTCCTCTCTGTAGTCAAAGAAAGGTCTGTATATGTAAAGCATTGTGAGTAGCTGAGAGGTAATGTTTTTGCTTCACAGCACAAGGGTCCTAGGTTCAAATCCCTGCAGGAACCAAACCAGTGTTGTTTTTTTCCTTTTTATCAATGCACATACCTCACTGAGGTCTCTTTTTTATTTATTTGCACTATTTGACTAATTACTAAGGAGTACAGAGGACAGGAGTAGAGTGACAGCACCTGGGGTTATAACACTCAGTAGCTGCTTGAGAGGTGAGGTAATGTCTGAGCATGTGCGACCAGGACTGGGCTGGTCGTATCCCCTGGAGATGAGCTGTAAACAATGGCTCACTAAGGGAGCAGCTAGAACGAAAACAGTGCAGAATTTTTAATAATAATGAATGGTGAAAATGTTTGTTATTTCATTTGCAAGCTTCCCACGTCAATTTTACTTCATGGAAAAACCCCTTTAAAGTCTCTGAGTGACTCATCAGCTTGCTTTGCTATGTACAGTAACATTCCATTGTGATGCGGATTTCCATTACATTTGGTGTCTATGGTAAAGTAGATACTTCTAGGACTGTGAAGAACACACCTGCTCATTGGGCTTGATGGCCAGTAGCAATCTGGCTATACTTGTGCAGATGGAAAAGAGGTGGACAGGGGGTGCACTGTGACTCTTAGATATAGCCACTCAGCATATAGGAAAATTCTCCAACACATGCAGTGAATATAAAGATCCATGTACAGTACGTAACTCTATATAGTCATTAAAATAATGTATACTGTGAATTTTTTTTGTGTGGGACCCCTGTTATTAAAAAGCGTAGCTGACTGCGCTTTCAATACCATGAAAAAAAGTGGGGACTCATATTACCTGAGTAAATGCCAAAAGGGCATTAAGTTAAAAAGGTGTCCTCACCATGCTGTTATACAGAGCCACAGACAACTGCAGACCTCCTGGTCAGGCTGTGGGCGGTTGTATGGCAGTGATTGGCATATCAGCACGGTTTGCCGGCCGGTATTTGTCCTGTTTTGCGGCCGTCCCCCCTCCCATTGAGGTGTTCATATTCTGTCCGGAAACCGGACGGAAGAATGAACATGATCAGTTTTTTGAGCGGACCGCGGGCGGCAAAACCGCCAGGTGGAAAATCCGTGCAGTTGGGACTGCTGCATGGGTTTTCCATAGAGCACAATTGTGCTCATTTTCGGCCGGTTTTTCAGGGGGTCTGAAAAACAGCAAACCAGCTGAAAAACGGTCTGAAAACCCGTGCCGTGGAGACATGCCCTTACAGTAACATGAGTGCTGGAGGTTTGTAAACTGTAATGCATAAAGCTACAGAGAAAGGGTATGTTCACACTGCTTGAAATGGGACGTTTTTCAGTCCAAAATTACGCGCCGTAGTGCGCGAACTACGGCTGGAATACGTCCCAGTCATTACGATAATCTATGGATTACGTCTCCTCTACCTGCACGACGAATACGCCACTGGGGGAGATAAATGACATGTGAATGAAAGTCTATGGGTCGTTGAGGTGCCGGCACCCCGCTCCCACCACGCCTCCCTCCACACGGCGTAATTGGGGGCGTAATTACGCCCCGCAAATAAGCCGTGTGAGCATAGCCTAAGGGTTAAAGCGTGTCAGCTTGTAAGTAAATGATCCCTAGTCTTTCAAGATAAGGAACAGAGTAGGGAGTGACATCACCATCCCGACCACTGCCACAGCCTGTAAGAGCAGAGAAAGGTGGACAGTAATTAGGGAAGCTTGTGTGCAAAGGCAGGAAATAAGGTCTACTCCTAAAGCTGAAGAGAAGCAAATTCAGAACAGTAATGTATTTGGTAATAGTCTTTATTTGCCTTTACCTACATGATTAAAGCTAATCAATTAAGCAGGAATACACCTTTAAAGTCTACAGATGCATTTGTATGGATATATTGGATCAAAGTCTATAGATTTTGTGTCGAATTCTGCCAAATAAAAAGTGTAGGGTGACATGTATGAATGGGGCCGAGACAGTTTTCTTGTGTACTTTGAGCCAAAAAGAATGTATGAGCAGTCGCACTCCAAACTTTAGTGCAATAAGTGCCTTTGTTAAGCGCCTGAGACACTTTTTAATACACCAAAGATTAGGGACATTCTGGAGGCATGTCGACTCACACCACATTCTTAGAAATAGACACATTTATGAATCTTTTATGCTAAATCTAGGCGCAGAACAGTTAGAACAACCAGCCCAGCGTAAAGGTGGTGCCTGAGCCAGGCTTGTCATATTGGCACTAGATTGTGCCTGTACAGTATGTATGACCTGCAGAAGAACAGGTTCATACATTCTGGTGCATTCTACACTGCCTTAAAGTTATTTAGAACTGGCCGGTCAGTGCCAAGATTCATACATGTCGCCCATAGTTCTGCCTATTCTACAAGGCCAAAAAGACTTTTTAATTATAGTCCAAAAAAAAAGTAAAAGTTCCTGTTTCGTGTTCACATGTGCTTGAGTGAATAGAAGGAGCTGCAAATGTGCGACCACCTCTTTGTTCCCTGCGGCCAGGTCGGACTGTCAGAAACACATAGTGGGAATACCCGTTTAAGGTTCCATATTTTTGTATTACACTCTAAGATCTTTGTATCCTCTACCTATTTTCATGTCAAAAATACATAAAAAACAAAATATCCCAGCAGATTTATTACTATTCCAGGGCATCTGTCTACTACACCGTAGAGACATTCTGTCCCATTAACCAAAGCCTTGAACTAACCTGAGCATTACTGCTGTAAACATGAAGTCCCATTTAAATGAGATTTGTACATGCCACCCTATGTGTTTTGTCAGTAATACAGCTGTAACATATGTTTGCTATGAATAATTAATACAAACTGGGAGATATGTGAAATTGTGTAAAAAATATTCCGACTTTGGCAGTTCTAGATGATAAAGTAATATTCCTTTGAAGAGACATTTAAATATCTGTTTTTGCTGTTCTATAGATCTGAGCTATGAAAGGGCCAATATAAAGTGGCACATTACTAAACTATTACTTATTACAGACCATAAATGCATTATATGGCTGTACTGGCTGCGGAGATTACTGATGCCCTTATCTTCTAGAAAAGGTTTCTACCATTCTGGATCACTCAAGGCTTTTTCCTTATACAAAATGAATTCAGAGGAATGTGGGAAAAAATCATCAAGAGAAAATCGTTTGGAATCCTCAAACACCACGGATATGAAGAGTTGAGGGAATAGCCAGCTTTCAACTCATCTCACGAGCTTAGTAACTTGGGCCACACGCTGCTTCCAGGTGATGTTTGCTGCCTCTTTGCAGCGCCCGTGGATAGTGTTGTTTTTGGCCAGGAATATCGATGACATCTGGTGATCTGGTCCTACTGATAACACATGTTGATGATGAGACCAGAGCTATGATGATGGGATATAGGGAATTATTGACATGACTGGTTCATTATCATAGAACTAATTCAAAAACCTGGTTATAGTAGGAAACCCAAGGAAGCAGAGGTCATGCGGAAATAGATTCTAGACATAAATTCTTATGCTTTACACTTTCTTCACGAATCAAATTTATAAATTCTGTTGAAATCCTTCAAGCAACAATTCTTGATTGATCCATTTACCCTGACATACTAAAAATTGAAAAAAGACTAGATTGAGATATAACTACACCTTTAAAGGGGTTGTCTCACTACAAGGATTGTTTTTTTATGTTAAAGGGAATCTGTCGCCAATTTTTTTTTTTTTACTTATTAAATAAAGCCCCTGATCCATATTCTTTTCACCTCAGTCGTTTTTATTTCCTGATTGTAGATTTCTCTATTCGGCCGTCTATATGCGATTGTGGGGAAGACATTCTTGCTTGCACTGCTTTAACAGCAGTCAGAGAGATACTTTACAGCAGCTTCATGCACATAGGATTCCTAAGACAGTTTCTGTCCCATAGACTTGTATAGGAGAGTTTTCACTGTGCAGGGAGGGGAGGGGGAGCTGTGACATCTCCTCTTGTGACTGGTGGATTCTGTGTTATCAGTACAAAATGGTGTCTCCTTTCAGTGTGACCCTGCTGTTACTGATAATGAGCAGACACTGCTGAAAAGCTCTCTAAACAGAACAGGAAGTGTCAGATGACTATTAGGCCTAGTGGCCAAAGTGAAAACTGCAGGACTTAAGAATTATTAAAAAGATACTGAAAGTGATCTGGAAAAAAAAATAACCAAAAATTCCTAAAAAATGTGTTTAACATAAAAATGTGAGTTAAACAATAAGTCATTTTTTGATGACACATTCCCTTTAAAGATCTTGCAAAAACAGGTCACTTTGCAATATGTGTCCATTAACAGTGTCCTACCTATTCTGAGATATCCCCTCTTGTATGGGCTGCATCAGCTCCTCAGATTGCTATAGCTACAGACCTGTTTGATCTCTCCTGATAGGCTGCCAGCACTGGTTGCTATAGCTACAGACCTGGCTTCTACTGCAGCCTAGTAGAAGCCAGTAAATACGCCCCTGAATTCAAAGTGAAACCAAGAAAACAGGACTGAGGTAAGATAAATCAATATAGTGAGAAAACCCCTTTAACCCTTTCCCAATCAGAAAAATGTGGTTCTTCATTTTTCTCCTCCCCGCATTCCAAGAGCCATAACTTTTTTTATTTTTCTACCTACATAGACATAGGGGGGCTTTATTTTGGGAGTCAAGATGCCATTGACCGTAACATACAATGTCCCGGGAAAATAGAAAAAAAATCTGATTGGGGTGAAATGTGGAAAAAAAAAAACAACTTACTTGCGCCATGTTTGTGGGGGTTTTGTTTTTATGGCGTTCACTGTTCAATATAACTAATCTGTTATCTGTATTCTGCAGATTGATGCGATTCTGGCAATACCAAATATCTAAGGTTTTCTTAATACTTTAGTACTGTTACTGTGGCGCCATTTTCTACAACCAATACCTTTTTTGTCCTGCCACCTATAGACATGGGTACATTGTTTGTGAGCTGAAGTCTGCTTTATATTGGCAATTTTTGTATCAATTTTTATACTTTTTTAATTAAAATTTTAGGGGACATAACATGACCCAAAAAAATGTCTACAGTCTTCAGCGTATGGGATAAATCATGTTATATTTTAACAGATCAGACTTTTATTGATGTGGCAATAACAATTACGTGTAACTTTTTGAACTCTTAATATTTTTATACTATAAAAACATTTTTGTTTTTTTTTTACTTCAGCATTGAGTCCCCTTGGCTACTTGACTATTAGAGGACTCATTCATCTGTACACCTTTCTGCACCGTATTAACAATGTAGAAGGGTGTACCAAGATGGCAATTTTATCCCTTCCTGCCTTCATTAGGCTCTCAGCTGCCATGTTAACGGATCGGCATCCCGTGATCGTGCTGTGGGGGTGCGGATCGGAGTGGGGAACGGTGCGCATTACCGTTTCTAATTCATTTAGATGCCATGGCCATGAGAGCTTGGCTGGTCTAAGTCACAGACAGACCTAGGCCATTGTTAGGAGACCTAGGCCATTGGTAGGCCCCGTTCACACGGCTTATTTGCCGAGGGATTGGCGCCGTATTCCGCGCCGGATTTGCGCTTCAATACGGCGCCAATCCGTCGGAGTCTTACGGTAATCCACTGCTCTCATTGAGAACAGTGGAATCCGTCCGCTCCTCCCCGCCTCGGCCAAATCCGCCGCGGGGGGAGAAAGTGACATGCAATTATTTACCGGCGCGGACGCGCCGAAAAACAATGCATTGTCTATGGGGCCGGGGAGCGGCGGCCCCCGCCGCGCTCCGGCCCGCCCCCGTCCCACCCCTTATTAACGGCGGATTTGTGAGCTCAATACGCCGCACAAATCCGTCCGCAATAAGCCCTGTGAACGGGGCCTTAGGCCTTTGGTTGTCATGGCAACCATTAGCGGGGTGCCAAAGGAGCACACAGGGGGTCCCACCCTCTGTCAAATCCTGTATATGCTGTGGTAACTATTGACCAAGGCATCCAACGGGTTAAACATCTAGGACTTTGAGCAAGATCCCAGAATCTCCAAAGAGGTCTCGGGAGCTTTGGTATCACCTGGGCCACAGATGACAGCTTCAGTGGCGGCAAGCAGTCCATGGGGGACATGTATGAAAACTGTCCAGGTCTAAAACGCTCTTTGTTGCCCATAGCAACCAATCAGAGCGCCCCTTTCATTTTTTCAGAGCACTATATGAAATAAAAGGGAAGTTCTGATTGGTTGCTATCGGCAACAAAGTCCTGGATCTAGACAGGTTTCATACAAGAGGCCCCATGTGTTTGAGGCTCCTGCCGCACACACTGCTCTTCTTCACACATTAGACTTTTACTAAGTCACATAGAAAGCTGAGTAAATAGGTCAAGTTGTCGGCACATATTACAAAACTGCAGTCAATAACTGACCACTATAAAAATGCTGAGTATTTGTATATGTTCAAGTTCAATGCCTGATTTTCCAAGTCCATTCTGCTGTAATTTGGTCCGTGAGAGCAGACATCTGCCACATCCCATAATGTTCAGATAGATAGTGCCCAGCGCAAGTTTCCTGCAAAAATCTATGAGAAACTGAGAGCAAATCCTGCTCTGAGCTAAACCGACCTTATTAAAAAAACATTCTGAGGAAACTCTTGAAAGCTATCCTTGCAAAAGGCTATGCACACTTTCACAAGCAATGTTTGTATTGGAACTAAAATGAAGTGTGACATCTCGGGGGTCAATTAGCTCTCAGGATCACCATCTCCGGGGAATCGACAGGCTCTGGCAGATTCAATCACGTCACTCCAACCCAGCAGGCCCGGTTTAAAATAGACCTCAGTCACCAAGAAGTCACTGCTCAGCATACAATGAGCCTTACTTGTCTAGCACTAAAACTGTCTTCATTGCCAATAGTGACCAATTAATTCAGCTTTCATTTTTCCAGAGCACTATATGAAATGAAATATGAGCTCTAATTCGTTGCTATGGGAAACAAGGACAGTCTTACTGCTAGACGGTTTTCATAAATGAGGCCCACAGTTTCCATGACAAGAGCACAAACCCTAGGCCATCTAGCCCCTAACCGAACATTAAGGTTACATAGTTTGTAAGGTCGAAAAAAGACAGACGTCCATCCAGTTCAGCCTATTTTGCTACAGTGTTGATCCAGAGAAAGGCAAAAAATCCTGATGAGGTAGAAGTCAATTGTCCTCATTTTAGCGGAAAAATTCCTTCCCGACTAAAATCTGGCAATCAGAATAAATCATTGGACTAACGACCCTTCTCCAGAATCCTGGTCACTATAACTTGTTGTATAATTTCACTCTAGAAATGCATCCAAACCCTTTTTGAACTCGGTTAGTGAATTCACCATGACAAGTTCCTCTGGCAGAGAGTTCCACAGTCTCACTGCTCTAACAGTAAATAATCCCTTCCTATGTTTATGTAGAAACTTTCCTTTCTCTAGACATAGAGGATGCCCCCTTGTTCTAGATACTGTCCTGGGTATAAATAGATCTTGGGAGAGATCCTATATTGGCCTTTATTATGTCCCTCCGAAGCCGTCTTTTCTCTAAACTAAATAAACCTAATCTTGCTGGTCCTTCTGGGTATTGCAGTCCACCCCGTCCTTTTATTATTTTTGTTGCCCACCTCTGAACCTGTTGAAGTTCTACAATGTATTTTCTGTGAACTGGTGCCCAAAACTGTACACAATATTCCATGTGTAGTCTGACCAGTGACTTGTATGAAGGTAGCATTCATGCCCCTTTTGATACACTCCATAATCCTATTTGCCTTTGCAGCTGCTGCCTGACACTGGCTGCTACAATTAAGTTTTCTGTCCACTAGGATTCCAAAGTCCTTCTCCATGTCACTTTTTCCCAGCCTTTTGCCTAGCACCACAAATGACAGCATCCATACCAACAGTCCTCTGATTCTGGCTCCCCCAGGTTAGCAGCCCCTGCTCTTTCTCAGTATGAGAAATCAATGGAAGCTGGGCAGTACCCTGGACTGTACACCGAATTCCCATTAATTTCAATGGAAAAGTTCTAACCACCTTTCCGTTTAACACAGAGAGATTTTCGGGGCTTGTTCTCGAGGATTGGTGCAGTGTCAAGAGGTGATCTCACTAATAAGACGTTGTATGGATTAGACGTCCGTTTTGGACTAGATTTGGCGGGTGGGTGTATTTAAAAGGGTTGGTTGGTGACATTAGGAGACTTCAATGGGACGGCATCTACCCTACACAACACTAGCTGCGAACGCTGTATTTTGGCAATCAATAATCCAATGCCAACAGTATGTTTAGGGTTTGTTTTACGTGATGGAATGGTGTTTTCTCCAGCTACTATGCAAGAGTATGTGTTTAATTGTTACAGGGATAGTCGTAAAAACACAAGCCCTGATGATGTACGATTATGATTATGTATAATGCAGTCTACATAATATACTAGCTTATTGTTAACCTAGGAACAGTACTACGGGGGTCATAAGAAAGGGAGGGAGGCAAAATGACAATACTATAAAGCAGAGTCAGGGGGTAGATAAAACTACAGAGGGTAGCAGGAGGGGTAGCAGTTTGCTACGGGGGGCCCCGGTTGGGCTTGGGGGGGCACCCCGTGGCAGCTGCTATCACCTTGCTACCCCGGGTGATGCTATGCGGCAGGTGCAGTGCTGCATGGGGCCGGGTATCTGTGAAGCGGAGGGGGGGGCCGCCGCGGCGGCAGGGCTGGCCCCTTGCTTCACAGAGGCCCTCATTCTTAATTGTATGCACGTTCCGTGCAACACGCATACAATTAAGCATGAACAGTGGGGCAGGGATGAGCTGTGCGCTACCTGCCCCTGCAGTGTACATAGCTCTGCAGGCGCGACGGGCGGAAAGTGAAGTCACCGCGCCGACAGCAGGGCTTAACTGTCCTCGGCCCCAAAGCCTTAAAGCAGCAGCTTGGAAGGGCCGGAAGTGAGATGCGAAGACGCTGGGGGTAGCAGCTCGGCCAGGTAATTTATGAGCTACGGAGGGGGCTCTTATTACTGGTGCTGGGGCTCTTATACCTACAAGGGGGCCATTATTACTGGGGGCGGTCTTATACTACAAAGGGGGCTCTATTACTGGGGAGGGTATATACCTACAAGGGGCCCTATGACTGATGGGGGGGTCGTTCTATACCTACAAGGGGGCTGTATTTCTGGGGGGGGGGGTCTATACCTACTTGGGGGGGATCTTTTTTCTGGGAGGGGGGGTCTATATTAAATAAATGGGGGGCTCTATTACTGGGGGGGGGGGGGGTCTATACCTACAAGGTGGGTCTATAACTGGGGGGCGGTTCATGATTCCTTAAAAAGGGGCGCTCTTTTAATGGGGGGGGGACTATTTCCTGCAGGGAGGCCTATTTACTGGGGGGTAATACGTACCTTCTAAGGGCTCTTTTAATCGGCGGGGGGGTTATACATACAAGGGGGCCCTATTACTCGGGGGGGGTCTTTACCTACTTAGGGGGGCCCTATTATTACTTGGGGGGGGGGGGGGGTCTATTCCTACTAGGGGCTTTTTTTACTGGGGGGGATTGTCATATTACTTAATGGGATACCTTTTAATGGGGGGGAGGGGCGGGGGAATTTTCTTCTGGGGGACATATTATCTGGGGGAGGGGTCTGTTTTCCTTCTAGGGGGCTATACTTACTGTGGGGGGCAGGCTATACCTACAAGGGGCTCTATGTCTGGGGGTGGGTCTATACCCTTCAAAGGCGGGCCTCTATTACTGGGGAGGGGTTATACCTTCAAAGGGGGGGGCCATATTATGGGGGGGGTATATCCTACAAGGGAGGCTCTATTACTGGTAGGATAACTGGGAGTCTTCATTCCTACAAAGAAGGACCCTATTATGGGGGGGTCTTTTCCTACAAGGGGGCCTCCTTTTTTGGTGGAAGGGGGTCTATACTACTAGGGGGCTTCTTTTACTGGGGGGGGGGGAGGGGAAATTTACTATAGGGGGATTATTATGGTGGGGGATTGACCTTCAAGGGGGCTCTAATTACTGGGGGGGGGTCTGATTCCGTCATGGAGGGCTATTTTACTGTGGCGGGGGCGGTCTATACCTACATGGGGGCCCTATTTACTGGGGTGGGGGTCTTATACCTTCTAAGGGAGGCTCTATTACTGGGGGGTCTTTATACCTACAAGGGGGCCTATTATGGGGGGGGGTCTATACTTACAAGGAGGGGGTGGGGCCCTAATTTCTGGGGGGGGGGTCTTTTTATATCTAGGGGGCCCTATTTCCTGGGGGGGGGGGTCTTATAAAATACAAGGGAGGGCTTACCTCGTATTACATGGGGGGGGAAGTCTATACTACAAGAATAGACAACTTATTATGCGGGAGGGGGTCTATACCTTCATAAGGGTGAAATATTACTGGGAGGGGGACGGGAGTGTTCCTACAATGGGGGATCTATTACTGGGGGGGGGGGGGTCTATCTATTCCACTACATGGGGGCTCTATTACTGGGGGGGGGGTCTATACCTACAAGGGGGCTCTATTACTGGGGGGGTATATACATACAAGGGGGATTATTTCTGGTGGGGGGTCTATCACCGTCTAGGGGGATATTATTTCGGGGGGGGGGATGGAGTGTAATTCTTGGGGGGAGCGTGGTAGGGGGGGGGGCGTGTCAGTATAGGGGGCACAGCGCTTTTGGGGGGGGGGGACTATACCTACAAGGGAGGGACTCTACTACTGGGGGGGGGGTCTATTTATACCTACAAGGGGGCCCCTATTTACTGGGGGGGCGGAGGTCCTATACCTTTACAAAGGGGGCTCCCCTATTACTGGGGGGAGTCTATACCTACAAGGGAACCCTATTACTGGGGGGGACGGGACTATACCTACAGGGGGAACGTATTTACTGGGGCGGGGTCATATAAATAAAGGGGGCTTATTATGGGGGGGGGGGGTTCTATCCTACAAACGGTGAGCTTCTTATTACTGGGGGGAGTAGTATACCCTACAAAGGGGGCCCTATTACTGGGGGGGGGACTATACCATAAAAGGGGGCCCTTTACTGGGGACGGGGGACTATTACTTTCAGGGGGCCCTCATTACTGGGGGGAGGGCTATACCTAAGTGGGGCCTTTATTAATGGGGCGGGGGTGATTCTTTATACCATACAGTGGGGCCTCTATACCCGGGGGAAGGGGGGCTTTATACATACAGGGGGAGCGGCACTAATTACTGGTGGGGCGGGCACTCTATAACCTACGGGGGCCCTTGATTACTGGGGAGGGGGGCTATACCTACAGGGGGCCCTATTACTGGGGGGGGGACCTATTACCTAACAGGGAGGCCCTTAATTAAAGAGGGGAGGGGGGCGGAGGGCTTTATAACCTACAGGGGGGCATATTACAAGGACGGGTAGGGGGGGGAACTTCGTCTATAACTACAGGGTGAGCCCTAAGGTCTTTTTCCGGGGGGGGGGCTTGTATTACTACAGGGGGACATTTTTCGGGGGGGAGGGAGGGGACTTTGTATTATGGTGGGACCTTGTTGTCTGGGGGGGGGAGAGGGGTAGGATAAGAAAGGGGGACCGTAGTTAGGGCGGGGGGGGTCTAGTCTACTTGGGGGAACTGTTTTATGGAGGGGGGTCTATACCTACAAGTGGGCACTATTACTGGGGGGGGGGGGCTATACCTACAGGGGTCCCTATTACAGGGAGGGGGGGGCTATTTACAGACAGGGGGCCATTTTACTGGGGGGGGCTTTTATTACCTACAGGGGAGGGCCATATTTACTGGGGTGGGCTTATTATTTACCTTCAGGGGGGCACCGTTTTATGGGGGGGGGGGCTTATACCTTCAGGGGGCCATATTTCCGCGGGCAGAGGGGGGTCGAGGGGGGCGTGAGTCAGTACTGGGGGGGCACTAGTTCCAGGGGGGGGAGAGGGGGGGGGCTTTTACACTTAATGGGGGGAACTGATGACAGGGGGGGGGGGCTTCCTACAAGGGGGGGCCTATTTACCGGGAGGGGGGGGGGGCTTCACTATACCTACAGGGGGAACACTATTACTGTAGGGGGGTCTATACCAACAGGGGGCCTTTTTTGGGGGGGGGGACAGATATCCTAATTGTGGAGGAAACATTTGTAGGGGGGGGGGATAGTTGTTAAAGTATGTGGGCACTATTACTGTGGGGGGGTTGGGGGAACTATACCTACTGGGGCAAACTATTACTGGGGGCAGGTCAGGGGAAATTTCCTTCAGGGGGACTATTACTGGGGGAGGGGTATAGGGATGTATACCTCAGGGGGGGGCCCCTATTAATACTCGTGGGGGGGATATGCAACAGATCGGGGCTAATTACATAGGGGGAGGGGGGACTATGCCTCAAGGAGCCCTATAACTAGGGGGGGGGGAGGGGGACTATGGCCTACAAAGAGAGCCCTACAATAACTAGGGGGGGTCGGGGGGAAGGGAACTATGTAATACAGGGTGCCCCTATTAACTAAGAGGGGGGGGGGAGGGGAAACTATGCCAATATCAGGGGGCTCTAATGGAAATGGGATGGGAGGGTTCTTTTTGCATTGTGGGTGTAGATATTTTTACGGGGGGGCCGGGGGGGACATTACTGCATACTAGGGGGCCAATTAATCTACGGGAAGGGGGGGGTCCTATTCTGAACTTATTAGGGGGCCCTGTAGATAAAGGTGGAGGGGGGCGGGGGGATCTATATTCTGCCGACAAGAGGGCCCTAATCTACTGGAAGGGGGACTTATTCTGCCTACAGGGGTGGCCTAAGCTACAGGGGGCCACTTTCTATCTATATGGGAACCCCTAAGATTACCGCCCCGGGGACCTGAAGCGTGCCTACGTCTCCCCTAGCATTTGGCCACCAACGGTGGGTGTCAAGCTACCGCCCTTGGCTCCCACGGGGGGCACCCGTATCTACTTAATTTCCGGAAACTGGGGGTCCCCATAATTACCAGGGTGTATATTCTTTCCATTTGGGCCATTATAAATGGAGAGTATGTACACCGAGGGGCTCTCGGCGAATATGGCGGGCACTAAGTTGAGAAATATGATTAGAATAAAAAGTGAGGGTTCTGGTGTTTGTGTTGTAAATTCTACAGGGGACGAGTGATTGTGGACGGAGGAATAGAGGGGAAAGTCAATAATGAGAGGTCTGGTCAGCAACCGAATAGAGAAGAAAAGGGGGAAAGTGAAGATACACCTCAGACATGTCGCAAACTGTGAGGCACTAATTGTTAGCTTTTAAATTTTTGACAAAGCTGTGATATATATGGTATCTTACATATATGGTCACATGTATGGTGGTTATATATGTTCTGCAGAGCCTGTGTATACTGGTGTCTACAACATGATGGTCACTGTATAGGTGTTTTTATACAGTATTATGAATGCCTATGTGAATTCAATTGCGTAGAGTTGAACTAAGTGTTGGTCCTCTTGTTGGAGCTGGGTTCTTTTGGTCTGGGGGTTCGGATCACAGGTTTTGTGGTGGGGGGTGTGGCATGGCAATAGGGGGGGGAATGGGAGGTAGGGGGGTGTTGACGGGGAAATGTGGGTGGGTGGGGTATTGGTTTTCGAGTTGTAGGGGGGGGTGTGGGGATTTTGTGTAGGGTATAGCAAGTTTGATGGTAGAAGATATTTGGGGATTGGTATTCACCCCTCTGTATTATCAACAGCACTGTCCTGGTAAATGTTCGTGATCAGGTGAAGGTGCGGCAAGGACGGGGGGGGGGTTTGCGTTATGGGGGCCCCATCCAAAAGTTCGCTATGGGGCCCAGGCTTCTCTAGTTACGCCCCTGAAAGCAGTGCTATCACTTTCTAATGTAGACTGCATTTGTCACGGCGCACGTTTCCGCCGTGAAGCAGCAAGGCACGGTAGGGGTTAATCCTCTGGTTCAGTCGACCACACCCAGGGAGAGAGGCCGACCCGTTGATAGAGCATAGGTGTGACAGCTCGGCTCCTAATCAAGTCAGTGGGAAGCCAATTGCGGTGTAGCCACTGGCCTAATAGGAGGAGCCAAGGAGGCTGCACAATGTTCTGTTGGGGACAGGCTAAGGGAACCTCATTTTTAAAACTCCCTCATTTCTGTTAGTCCTTGACCAGAGAAAGGTAGGAAAGGTTTTTCCGACTTGCTATTTCCTGCGTATCATGTTTGTTTTTGCTCTCCTGATCTCTGACCTTGCCCTTTGCCTTGTCCGACTTTGATATGCGCTCCGACCATGTCTTGGACCCACGGTTGCTTTTATGACTTTTTCTTTTGGCTTACAATTTCTTGGAATATACGTTCCCGTACCAAAAACTCGTTGGACTTTGTGTTTTCCATGACGGCCCTGCCCCCCACACACTTAGCTGCGTAGGGCGACTGTCGTCCAGTTGGGGTTATGAAGCCCATTAGGGCAGCACTGCCAAGTAGGCAGGGACAGTGGGCTGGGTGGCAGTCAGGGCCCACTGCACCTCCTCTGACATGACAGCATTATACATAATCATGTACTGTTCCTAGGGTTAAAATAAAGCTGGGGGAGGGGGTTATAATAAGAAAAGGGCTGGAGCATATGGCTATACTATAAAGCAGTGCTATCACTTTCTAATGTAGACTGCCTTAAAATTCAGTTATTAGCTGCTGGGCTCAGGGATTATGGTCTGGTGATGTTTTTAGGGGACGGGCATGTTGTTTGATTAGATTGGATATATAGTAATTGTGATTCCTAATAGTGTTATTGTATTTAGTTATAACAACAGGTCCCTATTTTTAAGAGGCCCAAGTAAAAAGCAACAAAACATAAAATGCTTCATCTAGAATTCCGCATGTTGCGGTGCATCAGTTAGATGTGAGAAAATAAAGGCCTATTTAATGCTAGGAATAATGCATGGCAAAATGGCTATCGATCATTACCGCAACAGCACGAAAGGCTTCTTAAATATTACATTGAGACTTATGTTTCATTTGCAAAGACAGATTGCTTAAATATTTAGAGAGATTTGCATTCACTAAAGGGGGATCATTTACTGACTGACGAGTGCATTGTCCAAATAACCTGAATCCATCCAACTACTGTGTGACATAATAGTTTTCATAAGATTATATATATATTAGAAAGTTTACATTACGTTTTATCAAAAAGGACACTAATTGTTTTTCTCACTATCTTGACATGTATTCAGAATGAAACCTTACAAGCTTTTTAGGTCAATTGGATTACCAAATTATTCTGGCATTTGGCAAATATAAATAATGAGACAGAATTTTTAAGGCATTTTTATTGCTTGCTGCAAAGTCAAAAGTTTACATACACTAGGGGCCACATGTATGAAACGGTTTTGGTCTAAAACTCACTTTTTTCCCCATAAGTTTCTATGGGGAAAAAAAGTGAGTTTTAGACCAAAACCGTTTCATACATGTGGCCATAGGATTACAATTTGGGACAGCCCATATGATGCTGTCATATCTTTGGAAGCTTCTGATAGGTTTATTGGCAACATCTGAGTTAGAGACACAGCTGTGAATGTATTTTTTTTTTTTTGCAAACCAGAAACAAACTTCTGCTTCTGTGTGTAACATCATGGGAAAGTCTAAGGAAAATCAGCCAAGATATCAAAAAGAAAATTGTGGACAAATCTGGATCATCCTTGCGTGTAATTTTCAGATGCCTAAAGGTGCCTCATTCATCTGTACAAACAATTATATGCAAGTACAAACAAGAAGAGTCCAGCCATCATTCCGCTCAGGAAGGAGACAGGTTCTGTTTCTCAGATATGAACGTGCTTTGGTTCGACATGTGCAAATCAACCCAAGAACAAAAGCAAAAGACCTTGTGAAGATGCTGACGGAAACTGGTAAGATTGTGTGATTATCCACAGTGAAACGCGTACTGTATCACCATGGGCTGAAAAGCCACTCTGCCAGGAAGAAGCCATTACTCCAAAAGAAACATATAAAGGCCAGATTAAGGTTTGCAAACGCACACAGGAACAAATGCCTACATTTTTGGAGACATGTCCTGGGGTCTGACTAAACTAAAATTTAACTGTTTGGCCACAATTAAAATCGTTACATTTGGATGAAAAAGGGAGAAGCTTGGAAGCCTAAGAACACCATCCCAACTGTGAAACACGGGGATGGCAGCATCATGTTGTGGGGTTGTTTTGCTGCTGGAGGGACTGGTGCACTTTATGAAATAGATTGCATCATGAGGAAAGAAGATTACGTGGCAATACTGAAACATCTCAAGACATCAGCCAGGAAGTTAAAGGGCCTTCAGAATAAGGGGACAGTGAAAACAAGCAACTTTGCAATTGGATGTCATTAGCAAAGCTGTCTTGTTTTCACAGTATTCCTTGTCTTCGTTTTCTGTAAACAAACTTCTCCAGTGCTGGTCAGATAGTCGGATCCCACCTCCTTGCATTTCATTAGCTGAGGGCTCTATTAATTTACATTCTGTTCTGCCCCTGGACGGCCGTAATCACAGAGCTTGCATTCCTGCCTCTCACTCAGAATTAGGGGCCGACAACAATTTCACTCTATACAGCTAGCTGCCTCCTCATTGACACTGCAGCTGTCTCTATAATCAGAAAACAGCAGAATTGTGCCACGGTGCCTGAATGCTGCTGTGTGTAAGGGGCCGACAAAAATGTCACTCTATACAGCTAACTGCTCCTCATTGACACTGCAGATACTGCTACAATCTGAAAACAGCAGAATTGTGCGTCCTTGCCTTATGTAAACATGAAGGGAGACGGATCTGTGCTCTGGATGGATTCAATTGTAGCAAACCTCCAACTGTGTGAGATCAGTGCTGAGTTCATAGAAGACTGTTTAGACCGAATGCAGGCCTGTGGTATGTAAAAAGACTGCATAGGGAAAGGACAGTGATATGTGGAGGGGGGGGGGAATTTATGGGCAACGCTGAAAAGGCAGGTGCGAGCAAGGCGACCTACAAACATGGCTCGGTTACACCAGTTCTGTCAGGACGAATGGGCCAAAACTACCAACTATTTTGAGAAGATTGTTGAATTAGATCCAAAACGTTTGACCCATACATACAGTTTAAGGGCAACACTACTAAATACTAATGAAATGTATGTAAACTTTTGAAGTTGCAAAAAGTAATAAAAATACCTTTAAAAATTCTCTCTCATTATTCTGGCATTTGGCAAATATAAATCCTTTTGGTTCCTAATTGACCTAAAACAGGTAAGGTTTATTCTGATTTCATGTCAGATAGTGAGAAAAACATGCACATGTGTCTTTCTATATATTTACATATATACATACAAGTGTGTGTGTGTGTGTGTGTGTGTGTGTGTGTGTGTGTGTGTGTGTGTGTGTGTGTGTGTTGTGTGTGTGTGTGTGTGTGTGGTGTGTGTGTGTGTGTGTGTGTGTGTTTTACTAACTCGATAATGAGATGGGCTAATAAAATCTGAGTCTTTGCTCATTGCATGTAATAATAAAGCAAGAATGAATATCAGAAGCTGATAATAAGCACAGTACCTCGCCAAGACCTACTTACTTCATTAAAATGATTTCCCATCTCACACATTAATGGAATATCAACAGGATAGGCCATAAATGTGTTATGACCACCTCTTTGTTTTCAATGGAGATTTTGGGGGGGGGACCATTCTCAAGACAGATGTGGGTCACGAAGTTGCAACCTGCACCTATGTTTAACTAAATATTTTTACATTAAACATATTTTTTAAGAATTTTTGGTTAATTTAATTTTCCATATCACTTTCAATATTTTTTAAAAAATTCTTAAATACTACCGTTCTCACTTTGGCCACTAGGCCTACTAATAATCTGATACTTCCTGTTCTGAAGAGAAAGATTTTCAGTAGTCTGCTCATGATCAGCACAGGCAAGATTACACTGAAAAGTGAAACCAATGTGTATAGATAACACAGGATCCACCAGTCACAATAGATGTCACAGCTCCCCCTCTACGTCTCCTTCCCACATCACTGAGCATGCCTAGAAACCTCTCCATAGAAGTCAATGGGACTGATCCTGTTCACAGGCTCCTATGTCCATGAAGCTGCTGTAAAGCATTTCTCTAAATGCTTATAAAAGCAGTGCAGCAGTGGTTGTCCCCGCAATCATATACAGACATTGAAATTGAGAAATCTACAATCAGAAAATAGAAATGACTAAGAAGAAAAGAATATGGATCAGTGTCTTTTTGTCATTAGTGACAAAAAAAATAATTGGCATCAGATTCTCCTTAAATGGTGCATTTCCATTTATTATCCCTCTTAGGCCTCGTTCACACGGCTTATTTCGCCGCGGATTTGCCGACGGATTGACGATCGTCATCCGTCGGCAAATCAGTCAGAAATAAGTCACAGCCTATTTTCTATTGATTTCAATAGAAAATATGGCTCGTCGTTCACACGACGCATAGTTCCGTGCCGGATTGCACGCGCGGATTGACGACGGCAATGGACGGAAAAAACATGTGCATGTCAATTATTTACGGACAGATTCACCATCTACAATGATTGGAGATGGTGAATCCGTCGGGAAATCAGTTACAAATACGTGCCACACTTAGTGGCACTTATTTGCAACTGATTTTGGAACGATTTCATCGGCAATCCGATGTAAATACGTTCTGAAATAAGCCGTGTGAACATAGCCTTAGGGTCCGTCCACACGGCAAAGTTTATGGTTGGATTTTCAGACAGTTTTGGATTTGGAAACCATCTGAAAACGAACTGTGAACCTTCCACATAGACTTATATAGAAAATCCGTTCAGTAGTCTACATTGAACAGATTTCCTGCCAGACGATTTTTTACACTGCTGGCGTTCTGAAAAACTTAGAATATGCTCAATCTCACGCCCGGTTTTCGGGCAGAAGATGTGCATTTCAATGGTTGAGAGGGGGACGGGCAAATCCGCAAACACGACCATCCCCCAAAACCATGCAAAAGACGACAAAATACCGGCCGGATTCCTGAGACAGCATCCGACTGGTATTTTGTCACTGCCATGTGGACGCACCCTTAGGCTATGTCTACACCGCACTGGTTTTTGGATTTTAAGCGGATTCCTTATTTAGAATCCGCCGAAAATCCAACTGTAACCAGTGCCCCATAGACAGCAATAAAAAATGCATGGATTTTTTAATTGCTGTCTATGGGGGACTGGTTACAGCATGGATTTTTTCCAGTTGGTTTTGAAATCCGGTTTCTGGCGGATTTTAAAACCTGTCAGATGTTACGCAAAATTCCTGTATATTGACTGACAGCAAATCAGAAAACCGCCTGCGGTTTTAGCTCAAACCCTCTGCAAAAAACACTGTGCAGCGAAGTTAAAATACCGCCAGATTTTGAACGGTATTTTAACTAAACTGTGTAGACATAGCATTACCCGTTTGCGCTTTTATCTATGTGTAGTTCTGTTGCCGCTGACTAACCCTAATATGGATCTATTCTAGCTTATTGCATTTCTATGTACTGGCTTTGATAATATCTGAATCAACTGGTTCACATATACATGAAAAAATTACCATTGCAAGCACATAAGATCAACATGAGTAACTTGAAAACGTAACACTTGAATTAGGGAACCATGTGGAAATTATCAGAGCTGCAGGACTTCTCTTGATGGCCCCAATTCAAGTCCCTGCCTGTGAACATCAGGAATTGTATACCCGTTTTTTTACATAAGTTTTTGAATACAGCCTTTGACCCAGAAAGTTTATGTACTCAAAAGTCATATGTACTATTTTGTATCATACAAGAAATTTTATAAAATAAAGAACATATATGAAAATTGTATACTGATTTAGTATTGCATGCAAAGTATAACTCTATTCACACTTGAAAGTGAAACGGTGCCTCTGAATCCTTACGTGCGGTAATTATGTGCAACCTTTCTTGTTTACACTCAGTCGTATTAGGGCTTGTCCACACTGCATGGTTTTTCAGCTGGTTTTACAGACTGTTTTGAAAGTCGTCTGCAAACCGGCTGACAAACTTTTACACGGACCTCTGTGGAAAATCCATGCGGCAGTCCTCACTGCACGGATTTTCCGCCGGACGTTTTTTTTACACCACCGCCCGTCCAAAAAACATAGAACATGTCCATTCTTCCGCCTGGTTTTTCGGGCGTAATATGAACAAGTTTATGCAACGGGGAGGGCTTTTCTCTGCCAACCGCAGAGAAAAGCCGTCCCCCCAGCGGCTGTGTGCACGGCCACAAAACAGAGCAAATACCGGTCGGGATTTCTGACCGATATCTGCACCGTGCCATGTGAATGGCCCCTTAGGCTATGTTCACACGACTTATTTGCGGGGCGTAATTACGCCCCCCAAATTACACCGTGTGGACGGGTAGGGGGAGGGAGCGGGGGGCCGGCACCTCGCCGGCCCATAGACTTGCATTACCAGCGACGCGTATACGCTAGTAATTCACATGTCACTTATCTCCCCACCCGTCGTGTTGTACGAGCAGGGAGAGGAGACGTAATCCATAGTTCTCTATGAGAACTGTGGATTACCGTAATGACTGGGACGTATTCCAGCCGTAATTTGCGCACTCCGGCGCGTAATTACGGACTGAAATATGTCCCATTTTAAGCCGTGTGAACATATAGCCTTAGGTGTGAGCTTTTCTTCCTCTGATTTTCTGGCAGGAAGTAGTTGTCTCACTTGTGGTCAAACTAGAATTTAAAAAGCTGCTTTTTCTGTCACTTAGAAGGTCCTTTCTCCTTTTTGTCAGCCAAGTAGAGTAAGAGGACTTCCCCTCCTATCCTATGCAGATACATGGTAATACTTTGGATAATGAACAAGCAAACATGAAACACACACACATGATCCAAGAGTGTAACTTAAAGGGTTTTTTCACCACATCCATTAGCTTTAAGCTTGTAGGCAAAGGTAAATAAAGACTATTACCAAATACATTGCTGTTCTGATTTTGCTTCCTTTCAGAGCTAGAGTAGTTCTTATATACTGCATGTGTACACAAGCTTCCCTAGATTACTGGCCACTTCTCTCTGCTCTACCAGGATCTAGCAGCAGTGGCTGGGATGGTGACATTATTCCTGCTGTTTCTTATCAGTAGTACAGTAGCTTGTTTACATGACTTACTGACAAATTTTAACCCTTTAGAATTCCGTAGCCTTGTGCCCTGCTGTTTAGACCCCTCTATCACTAATGTCCCTCTAACAGGCTCAGGTAGGTATAGCAGAGCTGAAATGCTGATCACTGTTGTAGAACCAGCCACAACCTGATCAGAAAGTGTGATCCTAATCCTGGGCATGGCCCTGTGAAACAGCAGGGTGTGAACACACCTTTGAAGCTCCTTGGCCCCAATGCAAATTCTGTAAAAAGGCTTCCCTTACCATGTGCCATTTATAATATTGGTGTCTCCTTATGGGGCCTTTGGACCCCCTTAGGCGTCAGAGCCTGATATTAAAGGGGTTGTCTCATCTCAAAGTTTCATAGAATGCCTGAATGAAATAATGCTGCTTTGCTCAGTCACTCCCTGATCAAGCTGTCTGTAATTAGCATATGAGCTCCGTGTATTCAGATCTCTGCTAATTAGATAAATCTCATGCTGTCAGGACCAGGGAAGCTTCCGAGTTTAAGTAAACAGCAGTAATTACTGGCTTTTGTCTGAAAGATCAGATAACAAACAAGCTCTCACTGTCCAAAGTTGTGAGCTGCCATGACTTGTGTGATGACATCACTCCCTGCTGTCAGAACAAACAGCAGTGGGGGGAGAAGTACACAGGTCGGTCACTTGGGGAACCAGAGAGAGCACAGAAGTTGATAAAATCACTTGTAGCTCCTTAAAAAAAAAAAAATGAACAACGCAATATATTTGGAAAACGTCTTTATTTAGTGTTCCCAACATGTTGAAAGCTAATCTTTGTAGCGAGACAACCCCTTTAACTGCCACCTCTGTACCCCTATGATTATGCCTTTGCACAGGTCAGTTTTATTTTTTTTACCAAATATCCTTTAATCTCTAGATTTGTAAATACAATACATACAAACGATTGGCTCTATCAGATTCCTGCAGTCCCCAGATTTAGGACACTATCGTTGAAGATTGTCCTGGGAACTACACTCATACATGTAGCAGTAATACCATAGATGTCATATCAATGGCTTCCACCAAAATCCTAAAAGTTCAATTTCAAAGTCTTAAAGCAATAGATGACTCCCAAACTGAGGGTAAGTATTAAAAATACAGCTTTGACAAGATCCCAGACCGACCCCTCAGAGACATCTTGACCCACAGCCTTGAATTACATCTCAGCGCCTGCACCATGAAAGCCAATATCTTAGTGGTGAATCACACCCTACCCTGACATCTAGATAAAAACTCACCGTTGACAGCTTTGTGTCGGCACGAGCACATGGAGAACATTTATTGATTTCAAACTGTAGCAGCTCAGCAATATTTTACCTACAAGGACCGTAACAAGTGCAGCGTATTCTACATATTGTATAGGGATATGTCTGCGGGAGGGCTGGGACGACGGGTAGACAGAGGTAGGTAATCACCAAAGACGCCACTTCATTCCAGGGTGAAAAGGGATCGCAAGGAGGTATGGACTGGGCTGAATTTTCCATATGAGGGCGCTATGTGCCTTATGGATCACCTGTACATACATACATATACACTGAATGACCACTCTGTAAGACACACCTGCCCCGGTCATGATTTTGGCTTTCCTATATGAAAATTAGACACGTTTATTATTATTAATTTTTTTTTTCTTCTTGGTGGTGCTCCGGGAAAAGGATTAAACCATACCTTGAATGCAACATCATCCTGACCGCAATGAACAAAGGACTAGGCACCTACTGTGCCCCTATAATAATAATCTTTATTTATATAGCGGCAATATATTCCGCAGCACATTACAATGCAGAGGGTATAAGCGCAGATAAGGAGAACAACTGTTACACAGTAAAAAAGCTACTTACAGCTCAGACACGAGGTATGAGGGCCCTGCTCCCAAGAGCTTACAATCTATTATGGTGTGTGAGTGAGACAAAGGGTGAGAAGTGCTCAGTTTACAATGGTCCAGCCATGTGACATAAATATGGGGTAGTATACACCAAAAGTGGATGAACCTGCCACCCAGACCATACAACTATATACAGATAAGTGCCTGTGAATGCCCAAGTGCAAGAAGTGATGAATGTGTATGACAGAAATTGGGGGGATTAACGATAAGGGATCTTGGTAGGCCTGCCTAAGAAAATGAGTTTTCAGAGCGCACTTAAAACTATGAAGGTTAAGAGTGTGCCCAATCATATGAGGTAACATGTTCCAGAGAACCGGAGCAGCACGTGCAAAATCATGGAGACGGGCATGGGAGGTTCAGATGAGAGAGGCATGTAATTTCAGAGCATCAGCAGAGCGCAGAGACCGGGTAGGGTGGTAGACAGAGTTGAAGGAGGAGATGTAGTGAGGAGCCCCTATAGATACATGGACAAACCAAACAATGCACTTGGGTGCTTTTTGCTAAGTCTCTTTAGGGCATGTTCACACGGCTTATTTGGACGAGGTTTTGGACGCCCAAAACCTCATCCAAAATGCTTCTAAAACGCCCCGAGTTCATTTAATTGATTCCTATGTAAAACCTCGTTGTAATTCACACACGACATGGTTTTTACACGCTTCTTTGGAAAGAAGTGTCATGTCAATTCTTGGAGAGTATTTTGGGCACGGTTTTGGGTGCGGATTTTGTCCTGGCTATTAATTTGTATGGGTGAAAACCTCGTCCAAAACCTCAACCAAAACCTCGCCGTGAAACGCCTCTAAAACCTCTTCTGAAGAAGCGTCTTTCAGGCGAGGTTTTGATATGGTTTTGGCCGGGGAAATGCTCCGAAAACTTTGTCCAAAACCTCGTCCAAATAAGCCGTGTGAACATGCTCTTATTGTATTGGATAACACAATTCTATACATCTTTGATTGTTTCCTATTCCTTTATCATTGTACCTCACCTTTCCTCCCACCCTAAGATGCAAATAAAAACAATTTTTGAAAAAAAACAAAAATTACACACGTGACCCTGGAGTGCCACAGAAAATCAGGTGAGCACGTTTTCTGTAGATCAGTTTGAGTGTGAATTGAAATTAGAAACGGACAATCAGGCAACTTCGAACCAGTAATTCAAAAACTGCCAACGTTGTGTGGTTTTCTTGTGTGACAGTATCAAGAATAAACCAAGAATAGTGTGACCGATGAGCATCCTCCAGCGACAGAGCACAACTCATCAGCAAAAGTGGTCAAAGGAAGAGGTCAAGATTTGTGCTGATGAGCAGGTGGTGCACAATAAGGGTATGTGCACACAGCATTTTTCAATCTGCAAAAAAAAAAAAAAAAAGATTGAAAAATGCCGCGTAAAACATATCCAAGCAGGCACCCAAAGTGTGGTGCATGTTTGGAAGTGTTTTCTGTGCAGCAGAAACACACCCTATAGTTTTAAATAGGGTGCCCGCTGAGTAAAACGGATCAAGAATTGGCATGTCAATTCTTTGATCGGATCCGTTAAACGTATCACAAAGACATATGTAAAACACGATACCTGTTTTACATTGAAATCGATGTAAAGCACACTGAGAATTGTTAGATACGTGTTTGGGTCCATTTTTGGGTCCGAAAAAAACGTATCCAAACACCTATCTAATAAACGCTGTGTGAACATATCCAAAAGCAAACTACAGCCCTATGCAACCCGGTGCTCCAATTAACTATTCTGAATGCACAGCTCGGCAGTTGACCAGTTTGGGTACCATTGCTCTCTAAGGGTATGTTCACACGATGTACTGCGGCGCGTACAGTACATTTTGTGTTTCGGGAGCTCGTGCTAATACGCGCGTTGCCCGCCGGCCCCATAGACATTCATTATTTGCGGCGCGTATTCGCCGCAAATAATTGACATGTCACTTATCTCCCCGCTTGTGCAAGCAGGGAGAGGAGGCGTAATCAATAGTTCTCTATGAGAGCTATGGATTACCGTAATTATGGGGCACATTTTCCTGTGTATTAAGCGCGGTACGCCCCGAAATACGTGGCCAAATTTGCTCCAAAATAAACCGTGTGAACATACCCTAAAGGAAAAAGAGAAGACTAGTAGGAGTATAAACTTTGGATCACTAAGTAATGGAAAAACATGTTTTTAATTAGCAGGAGGCTGCATCAGAGTATATTCACACAGCATTTGTGAAATACATATTTAAGTATGCATTACGTCCCCAAATCCGTATTTAACAATGTTCCATTCTGTTTTCATTCATTTCAGTGTAAAATACGTATCGTTCAGATGATACGTATTATGCATACGTTATTGTATTGCGTTTTACGGATTCGTACAAGAAGTGACCTGTCACTTCTTGATTAGTTTTACGCATTTAAAAGCCAATAGAGTATATTTTTGCAGGCCACAAATCATATCCAAATACATACCATACCTTGTGGTTTATATTTGGATATGTTTTACGTATTGTAAAACCGTATTCAACACACCATGTGCACATACCCGTCTGTTTGCTGGGAGCACATGGAAGTGTTTCTGATCCTTTCTTTTTCGGTTGGGTGCTGTGTGGCTATCATTGCTGTGTTGCTATGCCTGTGGGGTGGCGTGACCCAAAACCAGGGTGCAAGGTCTGTCAGCAAGGGTGTTGATGGACCGCTAGGTCACTTCCCTTGCTGGTGTTGCCATTGTGGCGGCGGTGGTCGTCATGCATTGCTACACCTATTAGTGTAGGTTCCACTTTAAAAGAGGTTGCCATTAAGTGGCAAGTGGGCTTATACTAAGTATACTAAGAACCTCTTGCTCATTTTTGTAAATTTTTGCTTTCCATTAGATAAATGTTGGGCATGGGGATGTGTGGTCCATGTCTTTTTCTCTCCCAGTGTGAAAATTCAGATTTTTTTTTTTCCGCACCAAGCAGAAAATTTGGCACAAGCAGCATAAATTAATGAACCCTTCCTGTCAAGTGGCAACAGTTCCAGCTAGTGGAGGGGACAGGATGATGTGAAGATGGTTTATTTTGCTTTGTGTCCTTTTCTTATTTTTGCTTTCATGTTATTCACACACAAATGTGAAGTTCCCCAGTTTTTATGATATATTGAAATGGTGCCCATGATTTCTCCCCTTTCCATTAGGGAATGTTTCATTGGCACACCTTGGCTTCTCTGACACCTCTGGATGGATGTTGGGGTTATGTAAGAGTTATCTAAGCATTGGGACCCATCAAGACAGCTGAATACCTTCAGGAGGATGATGCACCATGACACAGGAGTCATATATCCAATGTGCAGATACAGTATCCAAAATTTATATGGATAAATATAACTAGGAGAAAACAGAAAGGCGCACTATTCTAGTGTACCAAATTAATATATTATTCTCCAAAACACAAATTGGTGCGCTCACCTGGAATGGTTGTACAATTCATGGTACAACACATATATACGTTTAGAAGCTTCCTAAATGATGGGACCGGCTGCTGTACTCCTAATTTCTTTCCTCCAGCGGCACAAAAGGAGTCATATAGTCATGGATTGGTTCCATGAACATGGCAGCGGGTTTCCCTTGCTTCCCTGAGCTCTACAAAACCTAGATTTAGTCCCATAAGCATTTCTGTGACGAGGGAGATAAGGCTAGTCAAAGAATGCCATCACAATACCCCTATCTAATCTGTGGTAACTACAAGAAACTGTCCTGCCTGTAGGGGCGATTAATCAGGCAGCACTATTGAAGTACCTATACTATACTACAGGCAGTCCCCTTGTTACAAATGGGACAGGGACAGTAGGTTTGTTCTTAAGTTGAATTTGTATGTAAGTCGGAACAGGTATATTTATTACATGAAACTCCAGCACAAAGGGTTTTTTTCAGTTTTGGGTAGTGCAAGGAAGGGTTTTTACATTTGTTTTGCTGTCTGTGCCCCTGTTAAGGAGATTTCACCTCATTTTTACCCCATGTGCTGCTGTGGCATGCTGGAACTTGTTGTTCTACAGTTCTAACTACTGTGAAACATAGAATTACAAGTGCCAGCATGCCCCATAAGTCTCCGTTTGTAACTAGTGGACAGATGTAAGTTGAAACGGTGTAAGTCGAGGACTGCCTGTATATTGAAATACCAAATTATTGTGGGTCTTAAATCCTAAGAAGGTCCAATATACCATTAGAAGGACATCTCTAATAAAGTAGCCAATCAGTCTATATCATTACATTAGAAGAACCGAATCCTTTGTTGCCAACTTTACATCTTTCCTGATAAAGGCAGTCCTCAAGGTACAAACATCCTCCTTAAATACGACTCCTACTTAAAAACAGAGGCTATTGTTGGGTGTGCAACATAAGAGCGTGAGTCACATCTCATTTACTTTTGCCCCAGACAACTTGGCTCTCCCAGGATCCTTTGGCAGTATTGAATGCTATATGCTATAGCCACTCGCACATGTTTCACCAGACTCTCTTTCTTCAGATGTGACCGGAAGAAGGCCGGCCCAGGCTGAAACATTGCCCTTACGTCTGGACTTATAACATCGCCATTAACTTGATTGTTGCACCATGTAACTATACTTGTTGATTTATATGTGTGCTATAAATAAATTATATACATTTCATGAACCCAAGTCAAGGGGCCACATGTATGAAAATGGTTTAGGTCTAAAACGCACTTTTTTGCCTATAGTAACCATGCCATGTATTTACTAAAACCATATCCAGGATTGAAAATCTTCCTACTGAGCCCCCCACAGAGTCACATAACCAAGGTGTGTGGTACCAATATTGCGTCATTAAGGGGCAGAAAGTGAGGGGAAATCTTGCACAGACTGCAAAATAAATGTCACACTTAAAAAAAATAAATGAATTGTTCCAACTTACATACAAATTCAATCAGGAAGAAACCTACAGAACCAATATTGTTCGTAACCCAGGAACTGCCTGTATTTAACACTGTTTTAATAATCAACACAGGGGGCACCATTTTTTGGTGTATTTTGCACCAAGAAACTGTTGACGCCCCATTCTCTTTATAAATGAACTGTACTACACCAAAACTAGGCACATTATACGGCAGGCGCGACACATCTGAATGCGCCTAATGTAGGCAGATCATATATGCTAGCAATGATATGCTATGCACCGACATTATGATATGTGCCTAGATTAGACGCATCAATGATACTATGCAAGGTAGACCACACACCAGTTTTTTGACAGGTTCTTTCATTCAGGTGAACTATTTAATGCGCCCATAAAACTGCCGTGGAGGCGCCTATTTTCCGGCATGTCGACCGAGGTGTTTTATTGCTCAGTTACTAAAATATAGCAGTTCCAGTGTCCTAAACATATTGGCAGAAACTATGACTTAAGTTGCTCTTTAAAATGGAAGAAAAATGAATATGATGATGGCATTGCAAAACATAAGCCATACCTGTGCTTCAAATCCACCTATGAAATGTGCATACAAATGCCTTTTTAGTGATTGCTAATAAATAATAAAAATATACAATCCAAGATTCATCAGCATGCAAAGCACTCTGATGACCATTATACAAAGTATATCCATGTGCCAAGTATGCAAAGCATCTCCAGTCCCAGCATATAAAACAGATTTATTTCAGGTGATGTCCCAGTTATAGATTGTTCTCTAGCAGTTTTCATTCCAAAAGATAAACCTCAGCTGAACAGCACATACTGAAGACTCATTTTTGTCATCCTGGTTTTTAAGGCTAGATCTGTGTCGGGGGTTCAGTTCGGAGCCTCTGTCGTAGAAGTGGCGGCAGATCCATTACCTGACGGAAACCAACACCACCCAATGGACCCTATTCAATACAATGCGGTCGGTTAAGTTACCGCTATGGTGACCCTCATTTTAATGTCAACTGAATCAGTGGCGGTAGCTTCCAACGGAACCTCCAGAGTGGATGTGGACTTAGCCTAAAACAGTTCATTTTATTGAACTTTATAAACATTGCAGAAACATAGTAAACATGTAAAAAATAAAAATCCCTAATCATATAAAACAGATCAATATTCTACCAGGGCTGTGGAGTCGGCAAGCTGAAGCCCCAACTCCGACTCCTCAATTTCCCAAACCTCCGACTCCCGACTCCTGACTCCCTCATACACGGCGCATGTTTAAGTGATAACTTTACTGTAGTAAAATGGTAACATCAGGTTGTTTATCACCTTATGATACAATAATCAAGCTATTTGGGTAGAACAGACACTGAAAAGCAAAAGGGGAAAACAATGTTTATCTCTTTTGAACACTTGTGGGTAGAGTAAGAAAAAGCTGTATTTGTTTCCAATCCACTGCAACCAACTTTGGGAATGTTAGAAGGACCGGGTTTCAGTTTTTTGGTCAAGATTGCTTGAATCTGATCCAGAGCCCAGGGGGATTAAAGGCAGTATTAAAAACCCAAGGGGATTTCCCAAAACAAAACAAAATAAAAAAAAATTAACATTTTGATTTTTAGGGAGAAAAAATTTAAACTAAGCAGATGCTAAATACTTGCAAGAAAAATTTATGTATAAGACGGTAAGATGACTGTTAAAAATTACAGTACCTCATTACAAAGCGTAGTGGATGGGAATATGGAGCCTAAATCACAGTTCAAAACATTTTTCCCATTTTTGCTTGTCAGTGTAAAATTATTTATTGGAATGACTTTAGACACAAAAAATTGTAAATATGCAAAACACTCAGGAACATTTGTGAAGTCTCTGAATTTGTTCTGAGAAAATAGTAGGCCTCCATCAGATCCTGCATACATGACCTCACATCTGATCTCATTATTTCCAGGCTAGAGAACGGCCTCTCTACACTAACTTGGTTGGGGGCAAAGGGTGAACCACAGGGCAACACCTCTAGCAATGTCAGGGTATAAAGGAATTGCCGCAGCCACAGTCAGGTTTAGATGAATTGGTTAACTCTTAAAAAAACTTCTTTGAAAAGCATTTTGAAATTTTCCTATTTTGTTCAGGGATTTCGAATCTTTTCCCTGTGGCAACATTTTCCGGGCAGGCTTTGCTCTCCATGTCATCAATTCCCACTCCTCATGTGATAAGGCTGAAGAATGGAGCAGTAGCATGGCGGCCCAATTCCTCTTGCCTCTTTGCACTGCATCAAACTAACTGGACCAATTTATTATTTTATTTTGGGATTTCGGAGTCGGTCCCTTTTATGACGACTCCGACTCCTGCAAAATAGCCACCGACTCCACAGCCCTGTATTCTACCATACAGTGAAAGTCTATGTCACAGTCATTATAAAGTTGACAAGCTCTCCCTAATCTCCCACCATGGTCATCACCTCTACTTAAAGCGGTTGTCTCATCTCAAAGTTTCATAGGATGCATGAATGAAATAATGCTGCTTTGCTCTGTCACTTCTTGGTCAAGCTGTCTGTAATTAGCATATGAGCTCCATGTATTCAGACTTCTCTGTTTATCAGTCTAGATTAGCTAAATTACCTTCTCTGAGGTCAGGAGAAGCTTCTGAGCTAATGTAAACAGTAGTAAAGATCAGAAAACACACATGCTCTCACACTGCCCTGACCTGTGTGATGATGTCACAAACAGCAGGAGGGAAGGAGTACACAGGTCAGTCACCTGGGAAACCAGAGAGAGCACAGAAGGTGATAAAATCATTTGTAGCTCCTTAACAAAAAAAAATGAGCAATGCAATTTTATTTGGAAACGTTTTTCAAATTTTGTGTTCCCTACTTTTTGAAAAACTAAATTTTTTGTAGCGAGACAACCCCTTTAAGGGCAATTCTGAATAATTTGAAACTACGTTCAAGGTGAAATACAAGCAAAAAAAAGAATAGTGTTGGAAAAGAATCTTAAATTATAGAAAAGACAGTGTTATAGTTCTGAAGGCAAGAAGCAATTTGCAAGCTGTCCCATTAACACATACTAAGATAAGAAAATTCTTGTAACATGATTATTATTCTTATTATACTTATGTTTTGCCATTTAAGTTACAATGAAGCTGAAATATTTTTACTATGTTGCCTTCCTTCTCATCATCTATGCCCATTTTGTAAAAAAAAAACTTAGGTTTATGCCTACATCGGTAATATTAAAACCTGGTAATTGAAGGGTGATCTATTGCATTTTATATCCTCCTACAATCAGTGCATGTCAGAAATGACGTTCTGGTTGGCTGCATTTCAATCTAGTTACTTCTATTTCTGAACTCATGAACGCGTTATGTCATATATGTGCTTAGCCTTCAGGTAAAAAATGTACATTAAATACAATGACTATACAGGCACAGGAATAGCCACTGCAGAGAGTGTAATCACTACTATGCCCATATGCCTGAGGGGCTTACAGGCCCCAATGCAGATTAAAAGGACAAGATATGATGTGAAAGTCTAATGAAATATCACGTAGATCACAATGATTAGGAATATTCATTGATTGCCTATTCTAGGACCACTCTGATTGTTGGGTCTGCGATGATGAACTTTCCCCACTCAGCAGATTGGTGGAGCCATGGTGCTTAAAGGGGTTTTGCCAGAAAGTGCCTTATCTGCTAAGAAGCAAATGTAAACAATCCAGGTGAATGGAAAAGAAGGGGGTGGACCAAAAGATGCATAAGGGGGGGAATGTTCCAAATAATCCCCCTAAAACCCAAAAAATTTACTTTAAAAAAAACCCTTTCCCACACCCCCCCCCCCCCCCCCCCCCCTTAGAAATGCTATCGTAAAATCAATGTAACAACAGCTAGCTGAAAAGCTGTCGGAAGACAGAGTCGAAAGATGTGTCAATTCTACTCAAATAATCACACTACAACTAGTGGATTTCTGTATACAAAAGAAACACCTTTCTCCACACCCCTTGAAATCGTTCATGTTCCCTATCATCAGATAAAGCAGTGATCTACTCAGATAATCACACTACTACTAGTGGGTTCTGTATACAAAAGACAACATATTTTTACCCCAATCCCTTGAAAGCTTCTTCATGCTCCCTCTCATCAAATAAGAAGTGTGCTCTTTGCAAGCCCGGCCAGCAGCTCTTGTCAGATCGTATCTAATAGAAGCTTTCAAGTAACTAAGGGCAGGTAAGGCAGCCTGTAGCTCTCTCGGGCTGCAATTTTTTTAATCACATATATTTAGAAAAGTGATTAAATACCCATTTTGGAGGATTCCACGTCAACATTACATCGTGGCAAAACCCCTTTAATGAAGTGTCACAGTCCTTTCAGAGTTTTTCAAGACCCCACAACACACCTATACAAGTGGCTGTGCTACTGGTGCTGCAGCACTGGTAATGATCAGCCCCATTCAACCTATATAGATTCCCTGCAGAATAACATAACAGTACAGCAGCATGTGTTGTTAAAGAAGATTAACTGATGGACCTAGCAGTAGGTTTTGAATGAGCACTAAATTCTACATCTGAATCCATGTTCCTGGGACTAAGACATGAAAATCGTGGTTTAGGATTGTTCACTCTAGTTATAAATCATTGATATAATCAAGGACGGATAAAATCCTGTAGACTTTAGAAACCACTTAGATGACTCCAGCAGCAGCAATGCAGCAGTCCTGAGACCAGTGCACTTTCAATATGGGCATCTACTTGACACCCAAAAAGCACTAAGCCTAGGCAATGATTCTAGGAAAACCACAAATACAGTAGATTTTCTTCCTACCCTGTTTCCCCGAAAATTTAAGACAGGGTTTTTTTATTAATTTTTGCTCCTAAAATGCCTATGTCTTTTTTTCAGGGGATGTCTTATTTTTCCAAAATAAATTAGCATGCTATCTCTTGTGTGTATATATTTATTATATATATATATAATAATATTTATATATTATATATATAATTTAAATTTTTTAAAAAGTCACAAACCCAAAGGGTTTAAAGTATGTAAAGGACTTTTATGCAGGATTATTCAAAGGATGGCAAAGTGACATGCTGGGACCTGTGGAAATGGAAGTTCCCGCATGCCCATCAGCCTCCTGTGGATGGTGTTTGGGGGGGAGTATCATTTCTCTGTTTCCCCAAAATCTTCCCGTATATTAAAAAGTACTTTCTGTCTCCCCTCCTGGGATTTTGGGACCTGTGGTACTCACAGTCACATGCTTCCCTGACAGGTCCTTAACCCTCGCTAAGAAAATATGTCCAGGGCTGTTTTCTTGCCGCCCTTTTGGGCGGCCCTGTGTATGGGGGCTGCAGAAGCTTCTTTCTATGTCTTATTTTCAGGGGACGCCTTATATTGGGAAGTTTGAAAAAAATCGTACTATGTCTTGTTTTCGGGGAAACACGGTACTGCCATCAAGTCAGTAGGACACTGAAAGTGACAAACAGAAGCCCCAAACTCTGGCTTGAGGCATTGTGAAGTAGGGACAACCACTGGTTTAACTCTAAAGGGAATGTTACAGGTTATTGCCACGTAAATTTCGGAGAGGATTTTGCCCCCAATTTCGCCGGAGCCGTGCAGCGGGGGGGAGGGGGGGGGGCCCCCCGTGGCCGGCACCTAGACACTCTTACTCACGGGCATCGCCGTAAATTTAAATTTAGTCACTTTTCCCCGTCGGCGATTTGCGAGCGGGGGAAGGAGGAATCCCTAGTTCTCTATGAGAACTGTGGATTACGTAATGATTGGGACGGATTTCAGCCGTATTGGAGCGCAAATACGGCGCGCAGTACAGCTGAAATCAGCGCCCAAATAAGCCGTGTGAAGGAGGCCTAAAGGGGCAGCACGCAGATCTTTCTAGTTAAAGTGCACTTATTTCATGACCAGTGCACATAGAGGGCAAAGAAGTTGGTTCACTGTGGTGCCATGCATTCAACAGTACAGGTCCATTGAGCATTGTCTTTGAGAACGTGCCACACTCCCCCTATACTTGGATCATATTTCCCCTATTTTCAACCAGCTGAAGAGTCACATCAATGAGATAATTTGGTTACAAAATGTTCCAATCCTACAAATCACTCTGAAAGCTTACTCCTGATACCTTGAATAGCTTTCCATACTGCTTGAACCCCTGCTTGGTGGATTGCAACGTTCCTGTCGACCTCAACATAGGTCTAAGCGTCCGAATACAAGCAACATTTTGGGGAGTCCTACACAGATCCACTAGAAAGTCATAACTCAACAAGTTTTCAACACAATCGTTCGGGTATGTACTTAATCATTAGAAATTCATCAAGATAACACCCAACAGATTCCACAACAAGGACCCCTTTTTTGAGCTTTCATTGCAAATAATGGAGGATGAAGGAAGCTAAATGGCCATGATTGGGTGGCTAGTTCACTCCAGTAGACGGAGCTCATCTTTCAGACACAATGAGCCCGATGCTGGCCACCTCCAGGATCTTCACTCCAGTCACATGAGGACTCCAGTATTTTTACAGTCTCATAACAAACATGAAGGGAGATTTTTCTACAATTCCATGAAACATCACAGTGTTTGGAGCAAACATCATTACCATCGACTCCTGGCATAGTCCCACTTGGGAAATTCTTGCCAATTGCGGTTAATAACAATAACATTTTTCCACGTATCAGATAAACGGTTCTGACCCACGGTCCAGACACCCAGAATATGTACAAGGCTTAATCGGCCAAATTATCATTGTGTCTACAGCCAACTTAAGACCCAGCCAAGAGATCTTAGACACAATATATTCTCCTGCACATTTCCTCCAGAGCATCTTTCCTATTCAGTCTTACATATTCTCATTGTACCAGCTCTTTGTTCACCTACGGCCAGAACCAGTACATAACGAGAACACGGTTTATCATCAGATCTCCTGGATTATGTAAATACTGTGTCATTTTATACAAAACAGTCCGGAATAGGAAAACACATAGGTCCAAACAAATCCAGCTCACACAAGGTATACACCATAGTAGCCCTGATGAAACACATTCTCTCCCCCAGACCCTTTACCTCAAGTGACTCCATCTCCAGCACCAAGTATGACCCCAAGAACAAACCGGACCCACCTGCTCAGGGCCTTGGAAGCAGATTCTGCACTGCGGGGTCCTCATGCCACTGTCAATGCTGCTGCCCAGGGACACAGCGTCCAGCGCAGCCCCAAGCCTTCCATCCTTCTCCTCCAGTGCCAGGCTGCGGGGTCTGGGATCGGACCCATAGTATTCCTCGTCATCATCTCTGGAGGAGCAGTCCGCAAAGGGTGGCCATCCACAGCCCCCAACCCCGAGCCCTCGCATAGCGTGGCCCGGCTCCGGTTCACTTCGCCCAGATCGGGTCAGCACCAGAACCTTAAGTTCATTGAAGAACATACGGAGCCGGTATTTAAACATCATTCACCGGCCGGCGGACCAGGAGCTGGGGGGGCTTCCAGTGCACTGGCGTTGCAGAGGCATGGACTTAGGTCCCGGGTGACCCAATGCTAGAGGAACGCTTGTCACTCTCCTGTGTGCCTGTGACAGGGGGCCGCACTGCATGGGGTTAAGTGAGTGCAATTCAGTATTGTCTATCTAAAGGGTTCAGAGGGGACGGCAACGAGAAGCATCCACCAACCCTGATAGAAGGGAGGGGGGGGGGGGTAATCTGGAGCCTAGAGATTGTGAAATAGTGGGATTATGCCGGCATGCAGGGACACGCAGGGGGACCTGCAACCTTAAGGCCAGAGGGGTGGAAGGGAGAAGGGTTCACTAGAGACGGGGAATGGCAATTCCCATAGATGCGGGACGGGATCCTGGCTGGGGGCAATGGGGGCCCATCCTATCCTCCTATGCCCTCAAACCCATCAGGGGAGAAGGATCCTTTATAATCCAATGGAGCTTGTGGCTGAGGTGCTTGCTTCCTCCTATGTCTTCCCTCCCCCTTGCTGCTTCCTCTTTCTTTTCCTTGGATGAAACACGCAGGGCTCCTCTTTTGTCTCAGCTCTCAGCATCCCCAGCCTGATGTGACTGGCCATCCATCCAGTGGTGATCAGGGAGCCGCATCAGCACCAGTCCACACGTCCGTCCTGCTGCTGCTGCTGGGGGGGCATCGTCACTGCACAAACAAAACGCGGATCAGACACGCAGAGCAGCGACCCCCGCATGCACGCGAGCAGCGCGGCGCTTACCTGGCCGCATCCTCCATCCTACTGCTGCGAGCCGCCGGGGCAGCAATGGGCGGCTATGAAGTCAGGGCTGGAGAAATATGGCTGCTCCTTCCGGTATGGCATGTTAAATAAAACATCTCAATGGAGCGCGGGAGGCTTGTGTGGAGCTGCTGCTGCTGCTGCTGCGCATCTGGGTGAGGAGCCGGGGACCTGACGTGTGGGAGGTGGGCGGGTGATGCCGAAGTGACCCGGTGCACTCCCGCTCCTACTACAGCTCATTAACCATCACATGACTGGGTGACCTGTCTGCGCCCGGATCCGCTCCAGCAGCAGGAGAGGGCAGGTGTGCTCCAGACTGCACAGATAGTGACCTGATAGACACAGCATACATCTAATGGAGGGACAGTCTCTGGTTCTGACCAAAACCCCCCTTTCCCTCTTACACCTTAAAGAGATGTCTGCACCCCGTCGCCCACAGCGCAGGAGAGGGCGGGTGCTCCCGACTGCCAGAAGTGATGATAGACAAGTACTCTAATGGAGGGACAGTCCCTGGTTCTGACCCAAACCCTCCTGTCCCTCTTACACCTTAAAAAGATGTCTGCACCCAGATCTGTCCCACAGCAGCAGGAGAGGGCAGGTGTGCTCCAGACTGCAAGATAGTGACCCGTAGCACAGCATAATCTATGGAGGGGGCAGTCCCGGGTTTTGACCCAAAACCCCCCTGTCCCCCTTACACCTTTTAAAAAAAAAATGTCTGCCCCAGATCTGCCCCACAGCAGCAGGAGAGGGAGGTGTGCTCCAGATGCACAGATAGTGACCTGATAGACCAGCATACATCTAATGGAGGGACAGTCCCTGGTTCAGACCCAAACCCTCCTGTCCCTCTTACACCTTAAAGAGATGTCTGCACCCAGATCTATTCATCAGCAGCAGGAGAGGGCAGGTGTGCTCCAGACTGCACAGATAGTGACCTGATAGACACAGCATACATCTAATGGAGGGACAGTCTCTGGTTCTGACCCAAACCCTCCTGTCCCTCTTACACCTTAAAGAGATGTCTGCACCCAGATCTGCCCCACAGCAGCAGGAGAGGGCAGGTGTGCTCCAGACTGCACAGATAGTGACCTGATAGACACAGCATACATCTAATGGAGGGACAGTCCCTGGTTCAGACCCAACCCCCCTTTCCCTCTTACACCTTAAAGGGATGTCTGCACCCAGATCTGCCCCACAGCAGCAGGAGAGGGCAGGTGTGCTCCAGACTGCACAGACAGTGACCTGATAGACACAGCATACATCTAATGGAGGGACAGTCCCTGGTTCTGACCCAAACCCTCCTGTCCCTCTTACACCTTAAAGGGATGTCTGCACCCGGATCTATTCATCAGCAGCAGGAGAGAGCAGGTGTGCTCCAGACTGCACAGATAGTGACCTGATAGACACAGCATACATCTAATGGAGGGACAGTCCCTGGTTCTGACCCAACCCACCCCCCCCCCTGTCCCTCTTACACATTAAAGGGGTGTCTGCACCCAGATCTGCCCACAGCAGCAGGAGAGGGCAGGTGTGCTCCAGACTGCACAGATAGTGACCTGATAGACACAGCATACATCTAATGGAGGGACAGTCCCTGGTTCTGACCCAAACCCTCCTGTCCCTCTTACACATTAAAGGGGTGTCTGCACCCAGATCTGTCCCACAGCAGCAGGAGAGGGCAGGTGTGCTCCAGACTGCACAGATAGTGACCTGATAGACACAGCATACATCTAATGGAGGGACAGTCTCTGGTTCTGACCCAACCCCCCCCCCCACCTGTCCCTCTTACACATTAAAGGGGTGTCTGCACCCAGATCTATTCATCAGCAGCAGGAGAGGGCAGGTGTGCTCCAGACTGCACAGATAGTGACCTGATAGACACAGCATACATCTAATGGAGGGACAGTCCCTGGTTCAGACCCAAACCCCCCTCTCCCTCTTACACCTTAAAGAGATGTCTGCACCCAGATCTGCCCCACAGCAGCAGGAGAGGGCAGGTGTGCTCCAGACTGCACTGACAGGGACCTGATAGACACAGCATACATCTAATGGAGGGACAGTCTCTGGTTCTGACCCAAACCCTCCTGTCCCTCTTACACCTTAAAGAGATGTCTGCACCCAGATCTGCCCCACAGCAGCAGGAGAGGGCAGGTGTGCTCCAGACTGCACAGATAGTGACCTGATAGACACAGCATACATCTAATGGAGGGACAGTCTCTGGTTCTGACCCAAACCCTCCTGTCCCTCTTACACCTTAAAGGGATGTCTGCACCCAGATCTGTCCCACAGCAGCAGGAGAGGGCAGGTGTGCTCCAGACTGCACAGATAGTGACCTGATAGACACAGCATACATCTAATGGAGGGACAGTCTCTGGTTCTGACCCAAAACCCCCCTTTCCCTCTTACACCTTAAAGAGATGTCTGCACCCGATCTCCCCAGCACAGGGGGGGGCAGGTGTGCTCCAACTCACGAAGGACCTAAACACACATACTCTAATGGAGGGACAGCCCCGGGTTCAAACCCCAAACCCCCCCCGCCCTTTACACCTTAAAGAATTCTCACCCAGACTGCCCCCGGCAGAAGGCAGGTGTGCTTCCAACTGCACGAAGGGCCCTGATGAACAGCAACTCTATGGGGGGGGACAGTCTCGGGGTTCTGACCAAAAACCCCTCCGCCCCTCTTACACCTAAAGGGATGCCCTCACCCAACTGCCCACGCAGCGGGAGAGGGCGGGTGTGCTCCAACTGCCAATAGTGACCCTGAAACACAGCATACATCTAATGGAGGGACAGCCCGGTTCTGCCCCAAAAAACCCCCCCCCTGTCCCCTCTTACACTTTAAAAGGGGGTTCTGCACCCATCTTCCCCACAACAGGGAGGGCGGTGGCTCCGACTGCAGAAGTGACCTGATAGAACAGCATACACAAATGGGGGACAGTCTTTGGTTTTGACCCAAAACCCCCTTTCCCTCTTACACCTTAAAGGGGAGGAGGTTTTTCCCGAAAAACCAGATCCTTGCCCACAGCGGGGGCAGAAAAAAAAAAAGGAGTTGCCCCGACTGACCAGAAGGGGGGGCCCCTAAAATGGGGACGAAAACAGCATACATCTAATGGGGGACAGCCCTGGTTCAAAACCCAACCCCCCCTTCCCTTTTAAACCCCTTAAAGAGTTTTCTCACCCAGATCGCCCCAGCACAGGAGAGGGCAGGTGTGCCCCCAACTGCAGAAGGATGATAGACCAGCATACATCAAGGAGGGAAGTCTCGGGTTCTAAAAATTGTTTAATTGGGACTAAAGGGCCCCCGCAAGGGGGGGTGGGGCCCATAAATGGCCTGAAACGCAAAAAAGGGGGGGTTTTGGTTTTGACCCCCCCCCCCCCCCCCCCAAAAAAAAAGGGGGGGTTTGGGGAAAATTCTAAGGGGAAAGGGGGGTGGCCCGGCCCAGTTGCCAAGCCGTTTTTGGGGGGAAACCCGGTTCTGGTTTTCCCCTTGGTTTTTGGTTGGGGCGGGGGGAGGTGGAAATTGATGGGAGTCCCTTTTTGGGGGGGTGGTTCCCCAAAACCCCCCCCTTCCCAAAGGAGGCACCCCCCTGAAACCCCGGGGTTCTAGAGCCTTGATAAAGACGTTCTAAAGGGGCGCCTTTTCGCCCAAACCCCCCCCCCCTGTCCGCTCTACCATTAAAGGGGTGTCTGAAACCCAGATTTTCATCCACAGGGAGGGGCAGGTGTGCTCCAACTGCACAGATGTGACCTATAACAAGCATACATTAATGGGGGACATCCCGGGTTTCAACCCAAACCCCCCTCTCCCCTTCCCCCTTAAAGAGATTCCCCCCAAAGACTCCCCACACAGCAGGAGAGGGCGGGTTTTGGGCTCCAGACTGCAAATAGTGACCTGATAGACACACATACATCTAAGGAGGGACAGTCCCGGGTTTGCCCCCAAACCCTCCGTCCCTTACCCCTTAAAAGTGTTGCCCCAACTGCCCCACCCAGGAAGGGCAGTTCTCCAACTGCACGATAGTGACCTGATGACACAGCATACATTAATGGAGGGACAGCCCCCGGTTTCGCCCCAAAAAACCCCCTGTCCTCTTACCCTTTAAAAAGATGTCTCACCCAGATCGTCCCAACAGCAGCGGGGGGGGGGCGGGTTGTTTCCAGACTGCACAGATAGGACCTTAGAACAGCAACATCTAATGGAGGGAAGTCCCTGGTTCTGCCCCCAAACCCCCCTCTCCCCCTTACCCTTAAAGGGTCTGCACCCGATTGCCCCACGCGCAGGAGAAGGCAGGTGTGCTCCAGACTGAAAGTAGACCTATAGACACAGCATACATTAATGGGGGGACATCTCGGGTTCTGACCCAAACCCCCTGTCCCTCTTACCATTAAGGGGGGTCCACCCGTCTGTCCCACAGCAGCGGAAGGGCAGGTGTGCTCCAGATGAAAGATATGACCTGATAGACCAGCATACATCTAATGGAGGGACATCTCTGGTTCTGACCAAACCCCCTTTTCCTCTTACCTTAAAAGGGGAAAGTCCCCCGGTCATTCATAGCACAGGAGAGAGCATGTGCCCCCAGACCACAATAGTGACCTGATGACACAGCTACATCTAAGGGGGACGGTCCCTGGGCTCAGCCCCCAAACCCCCCTCTCCTTTCTTACCCCCTTTTAAAAAGATGTCTGCACCCGATCTCCCCACAGAAAGCGGGAAAGCGGGTGTGCTCCAGCTGCCAGATTGCCTGATAGACACGCAACATCTAATGGAGGGCATCCCGATTCAGCCCCAACCCCCCCTCTCCCTCTTCACCTTAAAGAGATGTTGCCCCCAGATCTGCCCCACAGCACAGGAAGGCAGGGGTGCTCCAGACGCACTGAGGGCCGAAAACACGCATACATCTAAGGGGGGGGACAGTCTCTGGTTTGCCCAAAAACCCCCCCTTCCCCCTCTTACCCCTTTAAAAAGGATTCTCCCCCGATTGCCCCCAGCAGCGGGGAAGGGGGCAGTGTGCTCAGACTGCACAGATGTGACCTGGAACACAGCATAACAATGGGGGGACGTCCCTGTTCTGACCCAACCCCCCCCCCCCTGTCCCTTTTACACTTTAAAGGGGGGTGTTGCCCCCAGATCTATTCATCAGCGGCAGGAGAGGGCAGGTTTTGGCTCAGCTGCACAGATAGTGACTTGATAGACAACATACATCTAATGGGGGGACAGTCCCGGGTTCTGCCCCAAAACCCCCCCTGTCCCTCTTACCCTTAAAGGGGTGTCTGCCCCCGGACTATTCATCACGCAGGAGAGGGGGGGTGGCCCCAGACTGCCTGACAGTCCCCAATAGACCAGACTACATTTATGGAGGGACGTCCCGGGTTTCGCCCCAAACCCCCCCTTTCCCTTTAACCTTAAAGGGATGTTCCTATATCAGAAATTTATGGTATATTGATAGGAGATGGGCCCCACATAGGTGATTCCCCCCCCCCCATCTATTCTCAGCAGCAGGAAGGTCAGGTGTGCTTCAACCAAGGCGTGACCTAAGTCACGGGCACACTCCCAATGACCCTCGTGCCTCTTCCTTTTTTAAAGGGGGTCTCCATTTTTGAATTTTTATGGGAATTAAAAAGAGATGGGACCTGAACAGGTGACTCTTCTGCACCCGGATCTGCTCCACAGCAGCAGGAGAGGGAAGGTGTGCTCCAGACTGCACAGGCTAGTGACCTTATAGACACAAGCACACCTTTCAAGTGATCCTCTAATATAGAGACCGTTCCTGGTTCTGACCCAAACCCCCCTGTCCCTTTTACATCTTAAAGGTGTGTTCCCATCTAAAAAAACTTTAAAGGCGGGACCCAAAAAGTGTCAATTGCCCTAGATTTTTGTCAGTAGCAGGAGAGGACAGGTGTGCTCCAGACTGCTCTTATAGTGACCTGATAGACACAGGCACTAATCCCCAGTGACCTCATTATAGAGGGCCAGTTGCTGGTTCTGACCCAAAACCCCCCCGTCCCCCTTTAAAACCCTTTTAAAAGGGTGTTCCCTCTTAAACATACATAAGAGCTGGGATCCACACAGGTGACTCTTCTGCACCTGGATCTGCTCCACAGCAGCAGGAGAGGACAGGTGTGCTCCAGACTGCACAGGCTAGTGGACCTGATAGACACAGGCACAAATCCAGAGTGACCCTCTAAAAGAGGGACAGTCCCTGGTTCTGACCCAAACCCCCCTGTCCCTTTTACATCTTAAAGGTGTGTTCCCATCTCAAACATATCTATAAGAGCTGGGACCCACACAGTGATCAATCTGCCCCTAGATCTATTGCTCAGTAGCAGGAGAGGACAGGTGTGCTCCAGACTTCACAGGCTAGTGACCTGATAGACACAGACATACATGTAATGGAAGAACAGTCCCTGGTTCTGACCCAAACCCCCCTTTCCCTCTTACACCTTAAAGGGATGTTCCTATATCAGAAATTTATGGTATATTGATAGGAGATGGGCCCCACACAGGTGATCAGTCTTCCCCTCCAGATCTATTCCTCAGCAGCAGGAGAGGTCAGGTGTGCTCCAGACTGCACAGGCTCATGACCTGATAGACACAGGCACACCTCCCAAGTGACCCTCTACTAGAGGGACAGTCCCTGGTTCTGACCAAAACCCCCCTGTCCCTCTTTACATCTTAAAGGGATGTCTCTATATTAGAAGTTTATGGTATCTTGACAGGAAATGGGACCTGCACAGGTAACTCTTCTGTACCCAGATCTGCTCCACAGCAGCAGGAGAGGGAAGGTGTGCTCCAGACTGCACAGGCTAGTGACCTGATAGACACAGGCACACCTCCCCAAGGGACCTTCTTATAAAGGGACAGTCCCTAGTTTTGACCTAAATCTCCCTGTCCCTCTTTACACCTTAGAGGGTTGTTCAACAGTTTTTTTGGTGCAAAATACACCAAAACAATGGCGCAGTCGTATTGGGACATGTCGCCCATAATGTTTTTGGACCTGAGTGGGCCCCCCCGCTAGCCTGCTGCATATAGGACAAGGGATTATGCCCCCTAGTGGTCAAGTTACCTAGGGGGACAAAGTATTAAAGTAAAAAAAAGTTTTACAAAAATTATAAGTTTAAATCACCCCATTTGCCATTTTACCCCCAAAAATTTTTAAATACCCTAATTATTAATTTGTAAAAGCAATCTTTAAAAAAAAATGCCCCCCTTGGTCCTTTGGAAAAATTCTGCCTTTGGGGTTTTTTGGTCACTTCATATCCCGAAAAAATTGGAATAAAAAGTGCCGAAAAAGTTGCATGTATACCATAATGGTACCAATAAAAACTACACTTCAGTCCGGACTTTTTGCTTCAAATTTTTTTGTCCTATTTTCCTCCTCTAAAACCTAGGTGCACCTTATGGTCCGGTGCGTCTTATGGTCTGAAAAATACGGCAAATAGAAAACACAGTAAACCATGAACATCCTTTGACCTTCCAAAAGGTTGGGAGGAATGCACGGGTAAGAAGGCCAGGCTGCTGAAGTCTGTGATCTGGACAGTCACTGGCTTCTAGAAGCAGTGGATTCTTCAGGAGTGGGGTGTCACTCATAACTTTTGGGAAATGTCTTGACAAGGAAATCATGGGCAAACGTGAAGTGGTCTGTGACTTTTTAGGCACACGGTCTGCCACTAAAGGGGTTGGCCACTACCGACTAACAACTGCTGTGTAATATTTTCTTATATACATTTAATACTGTTGATCACCATTTTAGAGTCATCACATCCAACACCTACTATATCCAACAGCATCTCTTCTATCCATTCACTCGTGTGCAACATACCCTCAATTTCTCTCCATACTTTACTGTTTTTTGCAGCTTCTTTCAATTGCTTGATGTTCATTTCCATGTCTGTTTTGATGGTACTTTGGTCTCACATGTTTCCTACTGCCATTAACCATCTCGAGTAGCATGTCCTTTTCTATGACCTTGCCCTCATCACGTGACCAAGATAGATCAGTTTCTGTTTAGAGAGCTTGACTTCTGGGGACAATCATGGGGTTACCATGAAATTAAGTTTTGTTCATACAGTATCTTTAGATACCCTTAAAGAGGTTGTCTCACTACATTGATTCATCTTACCTCAGTCCTGTTTTCTTGGTTACAGTTTGAATTCAGGGGCGTGTTTACTGGCTTCCACAGGGTGCGTAGAAGCCCAGGTCTGTAGCTATGCAACCATGCTGGCAGCTATCATGAGAGATCAAAAAGGTCTGCAGCCCATAGCGACCTGAGGAGCTGTGCAGCCCTACAAGAGGGGATATCTAGGAATTTAGGTAAAACCAATGGGCTTTTTTCAAGTTTTTTAAAA
>JAODAL010019366.1:0-72237 GCA_025379985.1 Phyllomedusa bahiana | reverse complement strand
CAGGCCCTATTCTAAAAAATGTTTTTTTCTAAAATATTGTTCTTCAAAATTTGGGCAAAGGGCTCATGGTCATTTTTTTTAAATTTTTTGGGGCATTTTGCTGTGACATGCAGCTATACTACGGTCCAATTTCTAAAAAAGTTGTTTCAACAGACTTTTTGTTCTTAAACAATGTCAAGAGGGCTAAAGGGATGGTGCTGTCAAAAACGGGAAAGGTAGGACACTTTAATGGACACATTTTTGAAAAATGACTTGTTTTTGCAAGATTTTTTTAAAAAACACAATCCCTTTATTGAGACAACCCATTAATACAATTAAAAAAAGAAACAAAGACATGGGGATTCCATCCGTTTTTAAAAATTGTTTTCAGAATTAAAGTACTAAAAAACTTGCATGTACAAAATACTGTTAAAAAATTCCTATGAATTGTACAAGGGGGTACAGGAAAACTTGACCAATGTATTATCAGAGGACTGGAGTTGGGGGACGACAGAGAACAAATACAAGACCATTTCCCCACACTTGAGTAAAATGGAAAAAGTATCCCCAAGATAAGGGCACCGGGGTTAACAAGCGTTAACCACCAGTTTTTTCCAAGTGAAGCTCAATTGTCCCACACTAACGGAGGGGCAACGCTACCCATTATTGACGTGTACTGAGGGAAAGGGTGGGTTCTCAACATCTATTCCGCACCTGCTTCAGACGACAGTTTTCGTTGCTTGTCATCAGGGGTTTTAACCTCTTGTTAAAGATACGGACCCAACCTGGGGTCTCACCGCACCCCCTGTAACTCCGGCCCCGGTCATGCTGTCCCCGGGCAGGTAAGTTTAATGTCCCTGAAACTAAAATGGGGGTTGAAAGACTCCTTTTTCCGGGACTTTTTTAAAGTGGGGTCAGCAGGTTTGGGCTCATGCTTGGCCCAGGACGGTAAAGTCAATTCCAGTAAAACTAAAAAGGTGGTTTTAAAGACTCCTTTTTCCGGGACTTTTTAAAACTGGGGGGTTTTGCAGGTTTGGGTCTCTGTGGCCCAGGGCAGGTATATCAATGTCCATAAAATAAAATGGTGGGTTTAAAGACTCCTTTTTCCGGGACTTTTTAAATCTGGGGGTTATGCAGGTTGGGGCTCATGCTGTGGGGCCCAGACAGGTATATAATGTCCAGTGAAACTAAAATGGTGTTTTAAAGACCCTTTTTTTGGGACTTTTTAAATGTGGGGTAGCAGGTTTAGGGGTCATCGCGTTCCAGGACAGGGATATTCAATGTCCATTCAAGTAAGATGATGGGTTTAAAACATACGCCTTCTGGCACTTTTAAATTTTGGTGATGCGGGTTTTAAGGGGTCTGCTTGGTTACAAGACAATAGTAATGGGGTGTGTTTTTTTTCTGTGGCTTTTTTAACCTAAGTGTGTTGCCTAAATTAGCACGTTCCCATTTGACTGTTTGGATGTTAATTCCAGTTCCCACCCTGTTTGGTTAAGAATAAAGGGTTTGTTGTTGTCTCCCATAGACTTTAAGGGGCCGCTCATAATCGACTGCCCCCTATCGAAAAAACCTTATCGATTGGCCGACTATCGCTATCGCCCGATGTCGATACCAAACGCTCAACACTATAAAAACTAATCCCATTGTGTTGATTACTTTACGAGTTTAAGTATCGTTGCAAAGAGATATTTACGCGTAATCCCCTGTGTAAGATCTTTAATAAAAATGTTAAGAGATAGGGCCCAAAAGACCCCTTGGGGTCCCCCCATAGTAACAGCGATCCAGTCTGAAGGGACCTTTAATTATTTTCTTTTTTTCATCAGACCCTTTTTTGCCTACCCTTTTGCACACTTTTTCCCCCAGTCCCAAGCATTTCTCATTTTTTTTTCCCAAACCTTTTATGGGGCACCCTATAAATCTTAGAAAAACAAATAATGAACCATGCATCACCCAACCCATCTAGCATGACTTCCTCATAGAACTGATGAGTTTAAAGTCTGAAGGCCCCGACCTTCATAAACCCCATGCGGGAACAGCGTTATAAAATTATTTTCAGGAGAAACCCCGGGGATAGACTCTAAAAAAACCTTCAAACATTTTACCTACAAAAAGGGTTAAGCTTACCGGGGCCCATAGTTTTTCCCGGATCCTTTTTGACCCTTTTTTAATTTGGGACCCCCAAATTTTTTATCGCCCAAACCTTTGGACATACCCCCTTATTAGACTCCATAAATATTAAGAATAGGGGCCTATTTAAAACTCACTTTAAATCCCTTAGGAAAAGGGGTGTATGCCATTGGACCTGGGGGTTTGTCTATTTTAAACTTTCCCAAAGGGGGGAGCTGCATTCTTCCCGGGGTTTGACAAGAAACTTTTAATTGGAGTTTACCTCATCCCTCTGTTTTAACAGGAAGGTCTCCTCCTCGGGGAAATAAAATGGAGCAAAAAGTTTAATAGGTTTGCTTTTTTCCATCGTCCCCACTGTCTCTCCCTCAAATTTTTTTAAAGGGCCAAAATTTTTGTTTTAAAACTTTTTTACTTTTATTAGTTAAAAAAATGTTGGGGGTTTTGTTTTACTTTCTATAGCAATATGTCTTTTCCTCCCATTTGTTCCCTTTATCTTATTTTACACACTTTATTTTTTTTCCCCATACTTCTTTGTGCCTCTTCACTGCCCTCCCTGTTTTAGTCGGGGAAAAGCTTTCTTTTTTTTTTTATTGCCCCCTTTAATCTCTGTTTATCCACATTGGGTTTTTTCCCGTTTCTATTAATTTTACAAAAAGGATGTACCTCTCCAGTGGGAGCCTAGATTTTTTAAAAATACCAATTTTTTTATTTGTTCACCAATTTAAAACAAATTTTTTGTAAAGGTGGGGCCGACGCGCACGCCAAGCGCCGACCGCAGACTTCCGGGGGGGTGGATCCTCTGTGATCACCGCAGGCGAGGTGGTAGCTGGAGGACCACGCCGGGGAAATGGAGTCTTAAGGGGCCACTGGCCCTTTCGCCAGAGCCCGCCGCAAAGCGGGGGGATGGACTTGGCTGCGGGACCCCCAGGTCACTACCCTACGTGCTACCTGCGGTGACAGCCGGGGTGCAAGACAGGAATCCAGGCGATGGAATACAGAACACAGGAACATGTACAGCAGGATACAGGAGGGTTAAACGTACACTAGCACCACGGGATACGCAGAAACTGGATGGGTAACACATCAGGTACAGACCAGGAACACGGCAGGAACAGGAGAGCAACATACAGGACAGGAACACGGCAGATACAGGAACACAGACATGACGGACGGAGGGCCAGAGCTCAGATGACAAAGACACTGGCCCAGCATCTCAGGGGTTAAAGTCTCCAACAGCAGACCTGAGATGCTGGCAAGACTAAAGAGGGGAAGCAGCTGAGTCAGCAACAGCTGCAAGAAACTGACCCAGAGCAGAGGCAGGAACTTCCTCTTATAGGCAGGGGTCAGAGGTAAAGAGGAATAGACAGAGACAACTAACCTATAAAAGACAGGAAGCTGCACCCGCACGCGCCCTAAGAGGAACAGAGCACACACAGACCCCAGGAAGCAACAGAACAGGACAGGTAAGCACAGGAAGGCATGACACCTGACGGCCCAAGGCAGGAACCGGGGCGTGAACCGTGACATACCCCCCTCAAGCCCCCTCCAAATCACAAACATGGCGTTTCACACAGGTCAGGGCCCGCAACTTCCCAGGGGGGCCCAACCCCCAAAAACCAAGGTACGGCTGAATATAGCCAGTATAGGGAAAAACCTAGATAAGGAAGTGCACGGAGAGAACAAACGGGGCACTAGCCAAAATGGGGGGGGGAACCCAGGCGAGACCGTAAGCCAGGGGGACCAGAAGGCTCAGGCGGGACCGTAAGCCACGGGAAACTCAGAAGGCTCAGGGCGGGACCGTAAGCCACGGGGACTCAGAAGGCTCAGGGCGGGACCGTAAGCCACGGGGACTCAAAAGGGCCAGGCGGGACCGAAGCCACGGGACTCAGAAGGGCCCTCAGGGCGGGACCGTAAGCCACGGGACTCGAAGGCCCAGGGCGGGACTGTAAGCCACGGGGACTCAGAAGGACGCTCTGGGCTAGACCATGAGCTAGGCCAAACGGAAGCTCTGGGCTAGACCATGAGCTAGGCCAAACGGAAGCTCTGGGCTGGACCATGAGCTAGGCCAAACGGGTGCTCTGGGCTGGACCATGACTAGGCCAAACGGTGCTCTGGGCTGGACCATGAGCAAAGGCCAAACGGGGGCTCTGGGCTGGACCATGAGCTAGGCCAAACGGTGCTCTGGGCTGACCATGAGCTAGGCCAAACGGGTGCTCGGGGCGGGACCAATGAGCTAGGCCAAACGGGTGCTCTGGGCTGGACCATGAGCTAGGCCAAACGGTGCTCTGGGCTGGACCATGACTAGGCCAAAGGGGTCCCTCTGGGCTGGACCATGAGCTAGGCCAAACGGTGCTCTGGGCTGGACCATGAGCTAGGCCAAACGGGTGCTCTGGCTGGACCTTGACTAGGCCAAACGGGTTCTCTGGGCTGGACCATGAGCTGGGCCAAACGGGTGCTCTGGGCTGGACCATGAGCTAGGCCAAACGGGTGCTCTGGGCTGGACCATGAGCTGGGCCAAACGGGTGCTTGGGGGGACCATGAGCTAGGCCAAACGGGTGCTCTGGGCTGGACCATGAGCTGGGCCCAAAAACGAAGCTTGGCTGGACCATGAGCTAGGCCAAACGGAAGCTCTGGGCTGGACCATGTAGCTAGGCCAAACGGAAGCTCTGGCTGGACCATGAGCTAGGCCAAACGGAAGCTCTGGGCTGGACCATGAGCTAGGCCAAACGGTGCTCTGGGCTGGACCTGAGCTAGCCAAACGGTGCTCTGGGCTGGACCATGAGCTAGGCCAAACGGGTGCTCTGGGCTGGACAATGAGACCTAAGGCCAAACGGGTGCTGCTCGGGCTGGAAACCATGACCTAGCCAAACGGGGCTCTGGGCTGGACATGAGCTAGGCCAAACGGGTGCTCTGGGCTTGGACTGAGCTAGGCCAAACGAAGCTCTGGGCTGGACCATGAGCTAGGCCAAACGAAGCTCTGGCTGGACCATTAGCTAGGCCAAACGAAGCTCTGGGCTGGACCATGAGCTAGGCCAAACCGGAACCACTTGGCTGGACCATGAGCTAGGCAAACAAGCTCTGGCTGACCATGAGCTAGGCCAAACGGAAGCTCTGGGCTGATCCATGAGCTAGGCAACAGGGTGCAAACGCTCTATGGATACCTAGTGGCAGGGTCACCCCCGGCGGAATCCATGTCCAGTTCATACTGTAACGGTGCGGCGCCAACAGACGTACGCCGAAGCGCCAACCGCAGACATCCGGGTGTGGATCCTCTGTGATCACCGCAGGCGAGGTGGTAGCTGGAGGACCACGCCAGGGAGTGGAGTCTAAGGGGCCCCTGGTCTTCGCCAGAGCCCGCCGCAAAGCGGGATGGACTTGGCTGCGGGACCCCCAGGTCACTACTCCTGACGTGGCTACCTGTGGTGACAGCCGGGGTGCAAGACAGGAATCCAGGCGGTGGAATACAGGAACACAGGAACATGTAAAGCAGATACAGGAGGGTTAAACGTACACATAGCACCACAGATACGCAGGAACTGGACGGGTAACACATCAGGTACAGACCAGGGAACACGGCAGGAACAGGAGAGCACATACAGGACAGGAACACGGCAGGATACAGGAGACACAGACACGAGGGACGCACGGATGGCCAGGAGCTCAGATGACAAAGACACTGGACCAGCATCTCAGAGGTTAAAGTCTGCAACAGCAGACCTGAGATGCTGGCAGGAGCTCAAGATGGGAAGCGCTGAGTAAGCAACAGACTGCAATGAACTGACGCAGAGCAGAGGCAAGAACTTCCTCTTATAGGCAGGGGTCAGAGTAAAGAGGAAGTAGACAGAGACAACTAACCTATAAAAGACAGGAAGCTGCAGCGCGCGCGCCCTAAGAGGAACAGAGCACACACAGGACCCCAGGAAGCAACAGAACAGGACAGGACAGGTAAGCACAGGAAGGCACGACACACTGACGGCCCAAGGCAGGGAACCGCGGCGTGAACCGTGACACTTGTCCCAGTCAATACGGTTTAGAAGGTCATGGGATACATGCAAATGAATGCAACGAGTCGATCCAGCGTACTAGAAACTTGAATTTATTGATACTATCTTAATGCAAAGATAAAGATAAATGAGTTTATTTTATCTTTGCATTAAGAAGTATCAATAAATTCCAGTTTCTACGTACGCTGGATCCACTCGTTGCATTCATTTGCATGTATCCCATGAATGCTAAGCCAGGCGAGGCTAGGATCCGTGCTGCACGTATAGAAAACTAGCGGAGGGCTGCCAGGTGACAAGATCTGCAATCAAGGTGAGCCGGTAACCTGTGCTTCTGTTTGCAATACGGTTTAGAGCCTCCCTATGCAGAATAAAATTAGCCTTCCTAAAATTCAGTGTTTTTGTGGCTTGACAAAAAACTCTATTGAAGAAAACGGAAATTTATATATTATGGTCACATTCCCTAGTGCCCCTCAACCTGAACCTTTGTTACGCTTTCAGGTCTATTAGTCAATATTAAGTCTAGAAGGCCTTTCCTCTAGTCAGTTCTTGCAAAATTTGGCAAAGGTAATTATCATTAGTTATTGACAAAAACCTGTTTCCTTTGTGAGAGCTACAGGTTTCAGATTCCCAGTTGATGTCTGGATAGTTAAAGTCGCCCATAATAATAACCTCATTCTGGTTAGCGCCTGATCTATTTGCCTGAGGAGTACATCTTCCATGGGTACTGTTATTTTGGGGCCTATAGCAGGACTCCTATTAGAATTTTATTACTGTTATTACCCCCATGTATATTTACCCAGAATGATTCAACATGTTAATCACCTGTACCTATATCTTCCCGCAGTGGTGGCTTCAGACAGGATTTTACATAGAGACAGACACCCCCCCCTTCCGGTCTTTCCGATCCTTACCCAAACGACTGTAACCCTGCAAGCGAACCGCCCAGTCGTAGCTCTCGTCCAGCCATTCTCAGTTATCCCCACTATGTCATATTTTTCTTCAGCTATTAATAATTACTAGTTCATTTATTTTGTGTCAGACTTCTGGCATTGGTCCAGCATGCAATTTAGAGATTTTCCAGTTTTTATTCCTTTCTCCCTGATATTTTTATCTATTGCTACACCCCCTCCCTCCACTCCACCCCCTGTTTTATTCCTAATTCCCAGCTCTCTATCTTCACTATCTTGCATGCTATATGTGTAGTTACCCTCTCCCTCAGTTCCTAGTTTAAATATTCCTCCAACATCCTGGCCATTTTGTCCCCCAATACAGTTGCACCCTCCCCATTTAGGTGCAGCCCGTCCCTAGCATAGAGTCTGTAGCCAAGGCAGAAGTCAGCCCAGTTCTCCAAAAACCCAAATCCCTCTTTCCCACACCAATGTTTGAGCCACTTATTCACCTCTCTGATCTCCCGCTGCCTCTCTGGTGTGGCCCATGGAACAGGTAATATTTCTGAAAATATTTCTTGCCCTGAGCTTTTGGCCTAAATCCCTGAAATCATTTTTTAAGGACGTTTCCACCTACCTCTAACTTTGTCATTGGTGCCAATGTGCACCATGACAGCTGGATTCTCACCAGCCCCACCCAGCAATCTGTCAACCCGATCCACGATATGTCGAACTCGGGCCCCAGGTAAACAACATACTGTTCGACAATCCCGGTCTTTGTGGCAGATTGCCCTGTCTGTTCCCCTAATAATGGAGTCCCCAACTACTAGCACCTGTCTAGCCTGACTTCCACTCCTATTCCCCATCTTACTGGAGCAGACAGGGGTAGTGTCTTGCTGCAGTAATGCTATTTCTGAGCTAATATCCCCTTCATCTGCCAATCTTGCAAATTTGTTGGGGTGTATCAGTTCAGGACTAGCCTCCCTAACACTCTTCCCTCTACCCTTCTTTCTAACGGTTACCCAGCTAGCTGCCTCATGTTCCTGCACCTCCATGCTACCACCCCCCCAGCATCTACACCTGCGAGTGAGTGCTCAGTGGGCATCAAACTCGCTTCCAAGTTGGCGATGGATCTCAGTGTCGCCACTTGCTTATCTAGATCCAGGATACGGGCTTCTAAATGTGCAGTGTGCACACATCTTGCACAGCAGTATGCCCCCTCGAACTGTTGGTCAAGGACGGCATACATTGCACAGGTTGTGCACTGCACATGAAGGGACCTCTGCTGGGGCATGGTCAGATAAAAGGATGTTACCTATTTCGGCTTTGACAACCTTTGTCAAGAGGGAATGCTGAGTAAAGATGTAGACCTTATGCGGATGCGAGTAAAAAGTATAGTCGCGAGCCATGAGGTTCAGAATTCACCAGACATCACACAATTGCATATCCCGTAACAGTCGTTTTATTTTGTTTAATTTGGTAAAAGAAATAGCAGTCAGCCCCGAGTATCCACCACAGGTTGCAAAGCTAAATTAAAGTCTCCACAGAGGATTATAGGTCCCTGGGAAAAAGCGTTTAGCTCATTCAATACTTGGACCAGAAAGGAGACCTGGCTCTAGTTGGGCGCATAGATGTTGGCAATAGTGTACGGGGTGCCCCGTATGCTGCATCGTACAAAAAGGTATTGTGCCTCTACATCTGCTTTCACCTCAAAAATTTTGTGCTGAAGTGACTTATGGAAAAAAATTGCAACCCCTTTAGTTTTAGCTAGAGAGTTACTGGAATGGCACCAGGAGGGATAGTATCTATCACGTAGTAGAGACACATGATCCTTAAGGAGATGTGTCTCCTGGACACATAAAATGTGAGCCCTGTGCTTATGCATTCTATAGAAGATGCGTGATCTCCGTTCCGGGTTGTTAAAACCCTTAACATTAAGGGTAGACACAGTAAAGCTATCCATAGACAGAAAACCACCAACAGCCCCTATTAGGAAGCCCCACCCCTATTATCATGCAGAGAAAGTGGCAGACGATCTGCATTAAACAAAACGGTTGCCCGAAGGAAACGAACAAAAAGTCTGTAACATTTTGCAGCAAACAAACTGCAGAAGCTAGGCACAGGGGACCTAAGCACCAACCTATGTGGGGACTGTGACTAGCAGTGAGAGCTCACTCAGCAACATCCGGAAAGGTAAACAAAAAAACCATTCCAGCATCACATCTCCAAGAGAGCCAATAACCAGTTAAAACATAACATAGAGAAAGGCACACATCTTGCGCAGGGGTGGAGGAAGAGCCAAGTAGAGGGAGGGAAGGGAAAGAAAGAGAAAAAAAAAAGGGAGGGAGGGGAAGGTATAAGGAAATAGGGGAGACTCTACCTCCACCCCATGGCTTAATAAAACAGCGCTTAGGGACTAACTAATTTCCATCGATCTCCAAGAAAACCTTAATGCCTTCATCTGAGAACTAGAGGGAAAGAAGATCTAGTAAACCATTGCATGAAAACCAAAAAAAAAAAGAAAAATATATGACACTTAGCGTAAGTCCGGCCGACTAGGAAGCAGGATCATTCAGGAGGATTCCCGAAGAAGGTCCCCGTGTTGGGAATGCTTGTCAAATATCTCCGGAGTCTTTGTGGCTTGGGCGTTCCCGACGGTCCGAGTCTCTTAGAGGTAGGCCCCACTGGCCGAAGGCGCTGATCCGGGAAGACCGCTGCGGAAGAGTCCCAGTCTGGCAGGTCCACATGCGGAAGACGTAGAGCCGACAAATAGAGGGGGAGATCCGCCAATGAACGTGCGAATGGATAGCCCCAGCGATACGGGATGTTCCTTTGTTGCAACATCGAGAGAAGCGGTTTAAGAGCAGCTTTTAATCTCAAAGTGCGCCTTGAGAGGTCCGGAAAGATAGCAGCACCTTCGACTTGGAGGTTTGGGATGGTTCTGGCTCTTTTCATAATTTCTTCCTTCATGGCAGATCACGTCTCTCGGCCGCTGTGGGTCTTGAGTCTGGGGACGCAGAGCACGATGTGCGCGGTCAAGTTCAATATGGTTGTTCTCTGGCTTATTTAACAGCGAATTGAAGAGTTTGGTAAGGGTTATCGCCAATTCCTGTGTTCTAATAGTTTCTGGCCGTCCACGAATCCTGACATTATTCCGCCTATTCCGATTCTCAAGATCGTCGAGTTGGTCAGCAAGGTGTAGATGCGTGGCAGAGTGCTTAGCAAGGGTTGCTTGAATGTCTGTTAATGAATTCTGCACCGACTCCTGAAACTTCTCCAGGCACTGGAAACTATGCTGAACAGCAGAAACATCTGTCTTATCGATACGCATCCGTCGTCATCTTTCAGATGCAGATAAAATTGAACAGTTCAAGACATCAGCAGTTTCTAGGCACATTGCACAAGTGCATGATGGCAGTTGTAGTTCCATCACTGTGACAGGTATAGAAAAAGTCAAGCGCTCTGTACGTGGAGATGATCTACATAAAAAATTGCTGGCGAGGGAAGCCTGGTGGATCTACCATCTTGGGACACGGATCCCAGATGGTTTGAACACCAGGCAAGATATACAATATTATTATTAGTATAGTAGGTGTCACTACGTTTTATTTTGTGTTATCTCATGTATTTTGAGGTTTTTAGGTATGTGTATAGGTAAAGTGGGCTACACCCACTCTTAGAGTATTTAAACCACATGATGAGATTGTGACGTAGCCATGAGTAAGGGTCATATGACCCAAAACATGTCGGCTGTCTGACCACTCTAGCCCTTTAACTGTGTGTTTTTCACATCTGTTGCTTCATGATTTTTTTAAACAGATGGAATAAAGATTAGCAAAAGTTGCTTTTTAAACTAGCCCGGACTGCCTCTATGTCAAATTCTTTTGTTTTCCGTGCATTGGAGCTGGTCTACAGGACTTGTAATTGCTGTTTCGTATACGAAGTGTGAAGGCTCACACTGGACCGAGCTCATGCAGGCAACAACTTGACTTCAGGCAACAGGTGAGCTGTTTAACCTTCTAAGTGCTTGTCCTCTCCCACATAGTCCCGTGGGCTCGTGCAGGTAGAGCTAGGCTGGGCAGTCCTGTCGCTCAGGTTAATACCTGGAGGGTGAGAAGGTGGCAGCCTCTGTGTCTGAAGCTCAAGGGCCCCACGGGAGACTTGAGGCAGGGGACTTCCCTGAGCCAGACTAGCTGGGCTCAGTTGATTGGGAGAGGGGCTCACCGCAGGCGTGCCGCCCAGTTCATCTCCAGATCCCCGGAGTACCTGTTGGGTCTGCAGCTCTTCTCGCGGCGCTCGTGCCGGTACTGAGTCAAGCGCCGGATCCAGAACAGAGGTGCGACGCTGCTCCTCTGTCTCTCCCGGGCTCCGTCGCTGCGCCTGCTGGGAAGATGGCGCCTGAACACGTGGGCGCTCGCTGCACTGCCTCCGTCCTTCACATCCCGTTGCGGCGTGCCAGCTGGGTCCGGGGAGTGTTGCCTCGATCTCCTCTTCCCTCTTCCCGTCTCCGATGGCCGCGAGGCTCCCGATGCTTCAGGGGAAGCGCGCCTCGCTTCCCTAGGCAGGGAAGATGGCGCCGGTGAAGAAGATGAGCTCGGGGGCTCCGAGGTAAGGTCCGCCAGCGGAGCAAAATAATTTGAGATGGGTATATCCGTCGCCCTCGGGGTCTGCTGGGATCCAGTGTTCCTTTTTGGCCACCTAGGTCCCATATTGAAGTGCCGTTTAGAAGCATTTAAAGAAGGCTCTGAGCAGAGCACAGACTAAGCACAGCCGGCCATCAGGTGCCAGGCCACGCCCCCATTACATAATCATTCATACACTGTTCTTATTATCGCATCGGAAAGCACAATCTATAAAATAATCGTCTCTACCTCAATACAGGTGGTAACGTAATTAGCGATTGATAAATAGAAGGCATAAAACCTATAAGCTAAATAAATACAATACTAAAACGATTGAGATTACAAATATATAAATAAAGTGAACTACTCTATAGCCGGAAAGAAATACCTCAAAGTGATGCTAAAATATGTGCCTGAAATGTGTTGCTAAAATGATTACCTACTATGTAAGAGTATAATGTGTATATGAAATAAACAAATGTGTATAGTGAATTGCGGTAAGTGAACCTAAATAAAAATAATATTTAATATATAAGTTATACGGCTTCATTTAATCCCTTGGGGTTTATTGTCTGCAAAGTGTACATCCAAAAAAAAACCTTTTTTTGTAACAGCTGGAATCTATTGTTAGTCTCAGGTGGTACATGGTCAATGGGTTGTATTGATAATTTTGTAGAGTCCTGATTATGATATTCCTTAAAATGCTTGGCCACACTCTGTTGTACATCGCCTTTTTTTATGCATGACCTGTGCCCATTTAAGCGCAAGTTTAGTGGGCGTGTGGTCCTACCCACATATTGGAGTTTACATTCACACTGAATAATGTAAATGACAAATGAACTCTTGCAGTTTAGATGGTGCTTAATTTTAAAAGAACCACTAGTGCTATTAGAGGTAAAATCCCCAGCCGTAATAACGGAAGTACAGCACAAACATGAGCTGTTCCCACATGGACTACTTCCTTGATTCAGTCCTTTGTTGGGTTTAATTTCATCGGGACCGCGTACCAAACTAGGGGCCACCATGTTTTTTATATTAGGTGCTCTTCTAAATATCAAATTAGGTCGTTCGGGTACTATTTTCTGTAAAAAGGGATCTTATTGTATTATGTACCAATATTTTTGCAATACCTGTTTGATTTGTGCATGAGAAGAACAATATTGGGTGACTAATGACAATTTACTCCGGATCTCTGACATATTTTTATTTTTCAAGATATCTTCCTTGTTTCCCGTTTTTTTGTATACTAGGCAATCTTTTTTTTGTAAAGATGCAATTTTCTTTTCCGCATCATTTAGTAATTTCAGAGGGTAGACCTTCTCGAGGAAACGATTTTTTAAGAGTTCGGATTGTTTATTACAAGTATCATTATGCTAACAGTTTTTACATACCCTCCTGTAATGACCATAGGGTATGTTTGTAACCCATGGTTTATGAAGGGCGCTGTTAAAGTGTATGTAACTATTTATGTCCACATTCTTGAAGAAAGTTGCTGTTTTAAAGGTGCCTCCCTGTTGAAAGATCTCAATGTCTAAAAATTCAATTTAAAAAAAAAAAAATCACAATGTTTAGTGAACTGGATACCCCAATTATTATTATTGAGATACAAAACAAAAGAATGCATTAATTCAAAGGGACCAGTCTAAATAAAAAAGAGATCATCTATATATCTCCTGTATATACGTACATGATCTTGAAACAAGGGGTGGGGATATATAAATTCAAGCTCAAAAGCCCCCATAAAGAGATTCACGTACGAGGGGGCTACCCTCATCCCCATCGCAGTCCCCCTCACCTGTCGGTAAATGGCGCCATTATATTTGAAATAATTATTCACTAAAATAAACTCTAAACCAGATAAAAGAAACTTTTTTTGCGCTTGGGTTAGTTCATCGTCAGTATTTAACATTCTTTTGATACATTTCAGACCTAATTCAGTTAGTGTTAGTGTAGAGCGCCGTAACATCCATAGTTAAAAGTATACTGTTCTCCTGTAATTTTAGTTCAGGCAAAAGTTTTATAAATTGGCCTGAATCTTTAAGATAGCTTGGCAATTTTATGAAATAAAATTATAAGTTCAGATCTATTTAGTGCGATAAATTGCTTGTCGAAGAATTGATTCCCGATATTATGGGTCTGCCAGGCGGTGCTGTAATATTTTTGTGAATTTTAGGTAAAAAATATAGAAAAGGGATATTAGGATCATTGATATAAATAAAATTATTTTCCTTTTTATCAATCGTCCCTTCAAGTAAAGCTTGATTCAACAAATTTCCGTATATACTCGAGTATAAGCCGAGTTTTTCAGCACAAAAAATGTGCTGAAAAATCCCCCCTCGGCTTATACTCGAGTCACTGTTGGCGCTCGGCGCTGCGATGGCCCGTGCACCGGCAGGGACACTTCAGTTATATGCGGCTCCTCATGGAGCGCATATAACTGAATGCCGAGTACAGTGACAGCGTCCGTGCACTGCGATGGCCCGACGCTGTCAGCGATCTCTTCCCCTGCATGCGACTCCTCTGGAGCGCATGCAGGAGAGGAGATACCACTGCGGTGCAGAGAGCGAGTGCTCCCTGCGCCGCAGTGGACTCCGGGCGGCCGTAGACTCACGGCCGTCTGGAGTTTCCGGCACAGGCAGTGTGTGTTATCACGCTGCGTGCGCGGCCTGATGACATCACCCGCCTGTGCCGAGAAGATGCAGGAGAGCGCGCGGGAGGCCGGACAGCGAGGAGGTGGAGCGGCCTATACCCTACCTATACTTGCTAGGGGGACCTATACCTGCCTATAGCCTGCCTAGGGGGACCTATAACGACCTATACCTGCCTATACCCTGCTTATGAGGACCTACACCTGCCTATAACCTGCCTATGGGGGCAATTACCTGCCTTTAGCCTGCCTAGGGGGATATATAGCTGCCTATACCAGCCTATGGGGGACATTAAACTGCCTATACCAGCCTATATCTGCCTATTGGGGACATTAAGCTGCCTATATCTGCCTATGGGGGACATTAAACTGCCTGTGGGGGACATTAAACTGTCTATATCTGCCTATGGGGGACATTAAACTGCTAATGTAATTTTATTGGTATCTTTTTTTATTTTTAAAATTCACCAGTAGCCGCTGCGTTTTCCACCCTAGGCTTATACTCGAGTCAATAAGCTTTCCCGGTTTTTGTGGCAAAAGTAGGTGCCTCGGCTTATACTCGGGTCGCCTTATACTCGAGTATATATGGGTATTAAAATTTTTTGAACTAAATTACTAGATCTGAGAAGGTTCTTATAAAATGACCCTGGGAATGCATTGGGTAAAATTTAGATTTGTTCTGTACTTTCACTTTCTTAGGGTTTTCAGGATTTGTATGGTCAGGAATTGGATTTAGTACAAAATGCCTGGTTAACGTCAATTTTCTAATACATTTTTGTAGATCAATAAAAAGATTGAAATGATCAATCCCATTATTGGTGGAGCAGAAAAATAGGCCTTTCGCCAGGACATTAACTTCCTCATGTGTCAATACATATTTAGAGATATTATAAATTCCTTTGTTCCAAATCAGTGGGATTTACACTTATAGGGCGACATGTATGAAGATTGGCGCGTCGGAGCGCCCGTTGTCGCTGCGCCTCATGTATGTCGGCGCCCGAGGTTCGCTCATACATGCGGTGTAAAGTTCCCTGCGCCTCGCCCGGGGGTGGGGAGCAGTGCGGGACGTAGGCGCAGAAGAACTGCGCCTAACATGTATACCGATTCGAGACGGGCTGGAAAACAGCGAGAAATCATTAAACTTGTTAGTGAATAGCAAAAAGAGTTGTCTTTCAAATGAATCAATGAACAAAGGGAAAATGAACTCATTGAATTTATTTTTATTTGTTTATTTTTGTAACCCCCATATTATTGTTCATTTTATAGAGATCGGTACAACTTCGTGAGTCTTATCATTTGATTTCTGGCATGTACAGTTTTATTATAGATTGCATTAGAAAACCCATAAGAGCGTCGCTCGCTCTCCCAATGGCCCAAATAATCGCGCCTCTTTTAACTTAGCCACTCACAAACAGAGCTCGCTCTGCATTTCTTTTCCCCATAGAACTCTATGAGATTAGTAGCTCACCCGCTGATTTGCTAAGCAGGACGAACCCCTCTCCCCCCCAACCAATCACAGTACTAGAATATTTCTCATAGACAGTATTAACTATTAGGGCGCCCTTCTATCGTGCCCTTCTTGCTCCACTTAAAATAGACGCACTACATATGATTGGTGAATATTCATATCTGCCGCCTGGGCTCAACCAATCAGCTCTTTTCTGCATTTTTTACTGTATTTTGAACTGTCCCGCCTTTTAATTTGATTGGTCAATACTACTCCATAGGTTTTAGCTCTTTTTCAGATAATGTTTTACAGCTAATAAAAACGATTTTTGGAATCATACTCCATGCCTCACGGAGCTGAGATTTATTTCTTTTGCGATCTTATATATTTTTCCTGTAATTTTACGTTCTCGCTTCCCTTCGCCTCCGCCAGCTCATTTAGACCACAATCAACTAGGTCTGCCTGTCGGAGCTGCAATGCGCCTCACTTTGCTGATCCGCGATCATGCATGCCTCGGAGTATTCGAAAGTGCCGCGTCCCGCCCCAGAACGCCCACACCGCGCCCATTGCACGCCCCTTCATGTTAGGCGCATCCGAAAGTGGCGAAGCTTGCGCCTAACATCGCATCCCTGCGTCCGACAGGGGATTCGGATCGGTGAGCCGCAGTTTTCGCCAGAAAACAGGCGCAACTCCCGATCATACATGTTGCCCATAGTTTTTTCTTTATTCTCTCTTTTTTTATTGCGGTAGCCTCCACGGGATCCTCTCCTATTTTTCTTTTTTCCCCGTGTTGCAGGTTGGGCTTTTGGGGTGTTAAACCTCTCCTGAGCCCCCCCTAAAAAAATAGTTGTAAGAGTTCCATCGGTTTTTATTTCATTTACTGTCGCAATAAGATCTAACAGATTAAAAGATGTATCTGTATTATTATGGATACTAAATTGTGAGAAGCCTGTTGGTGATTCCATGGTATTTAATGATTCATTAGTTTTGGACTTATTGTGTTCTTTCTTTATTCTTTCAAAGCGTTCACAAATTTTTTGAGCTTTTGCCATGAGAGGAGACATAGTTGTTGTGTCTTTCTCTGTTATGTTTATAGTGTCAAGATTATTTTGTTCTGGCAGAGTTTTCATTATAATGAACCTAGTAAAATTCTTCTCAAATTGAGATAGTGTGTTCTTTGAAAGTGATTCCAGATTAGGGATCACCTGTATCTCGATAGGTAACTTCAATTCTATCGGTGGTACTTGCCCTTTGTTTACTATGTCTCTTTTCTGAATCTGGGGCTGTTTAAAGTTTTCATCCTTTTTGTCTCAACTAGTGTTGAGCGATTACGTTGGCCATCGACATCGGTCGATGGTCGATAGTCGACCATCATCGACAAGATAGTCGATAGTCGATGGTAGATTATGATCGATGACCATTAAAGTCTATGGGAGAGCAACAACACCTTCATTCTTACACCCAAACAGGGCTGGAGAAGCTGGAATTAAAATCCACAACAGTCAAATGGATATGTGCTACATCTTAGGCAACACACTTAGGTTATAAAAGCCACAGAAAAAAAATCACAGACCATTCACTATCCCTGTCTTGTACCACAGCATGACCCTTAAACCTGCATCACCCACAAATTAAAAAGTGACAGAAGGCAGTATGATTTGAACCATCATTTTACTTGAACTGGACATTGAATATCCCTGTCCTGGAACGCAGCATGAGCCCCAAACCTGCATGACCCCCACATTTAAAAAGTGCCGGAAAAAGGAGTCTTTCAACCACCATTTTAGTTTCACTGGACATTGACTATACCTGTCCTGGACCGCAGTATGACCATTAAACCTGTCTGACCCCCAAATTAAAAAGTGACGGGAAAAGGAGTCTTTGAACCACCATTTTAGTTTCACTGGACATTGACTATACGTGTCCTGGACCGCAGTATGACCATTAAACCTGTCTGACCCCCAAATTAAAAAGTGACGGGAAAAGGAGTCTTTCAACCACCATTTTAGTTTCACTGGACATTGACTATACCTGTCCTGGGCCACAGCATGAGCCCCAAACCTGCATGACCCCAGATTAAAAAGTGCCGGAAAAAGGAGTCTTTCAACCACCATTTTAGTTTCACTGGACATTGACTATCCCTGTCCTGGGCCACAGCATGAGCCCCAAACCTGCATGACCCCCAGATTAAAAAGTGCCAGAAAAAGGAGTCTTTCAACCACCATTTTAGTTGAACTGGACATTGACTATACCTGTCCTGGGCCACAGCATGAGCCCCAACCCTGCATGACCCCAGAATAACAAGTGCCAGAAAAAGGAGTCTTTCAACCACCATTTTACTTTCACTTGACATTGACTATACCTGTCCTGGGCCACAGCATGAGCCCCAAACCTGCATGACCCCACATTTAAAAAGTGCCGAAAATGGTCTTTAAACTACCATTTTAGTTGAACTGACTGACTATCCTGTCTGGGCCACAGCATGAGCCCCAAACCTGCATGACCCCAGATTAAAAAGTGCCGGAAAAAGGAGTCTTTCAACCACCATTTTTGTTTCACTGGACATATACTGTCCCTGTCCTGGGTAGCGCTTGCCCCTCCGTATGAGTGCGGTCCAAATGAGCTTCACTTGGAAATACTGGTGGTTAACGCTCCTGTTACACCCAGGTGCCCTTTTTCTTGGCATTCTTTTTCTCATTTTACTCAATGTGCTGGAGGTAATTGTCTCTGTACTTTGTTCTCTGTCTGTGCTCCATACTCCATGTCCTCCGAATAACCTACATCTGGTCAAGTCTACCTGTACCTCCCTTGTACAATTCAGAGGAATTTTTTTACCAGCTATTTTGTACATGCAAGTTGTTTAGTAGTTTAATTCTAGAAAACACATTTTTAAAATAGGATGGAATCCCACCATGTCTTTGTTTCTCTTTTTTAATCGTATTAAATGGGTTGTCTCAATACAGGGATTGATAGCTCTGTTAAACATCTTGGAAAAACAAGTCATTTTGCAATATGTGTCCATTAACAGTGTCCTACCTATTCCTGTTTATGACAGCACCATCACACATGAGCCACTCTTTAAAATTGTGAGGAACAAATGTCTGTCAGAAACAACAATTTTTATAATAGGACCTGTTAGTATAGCTGCATGTCACAGCAAAATAAACCCCCAAAAATTCAAAACATGTCCCATGAGCCACTTTGGACAATTGTGAAGAACAAATGTCTGTTAGAAACAACATTTTTTTTATAATAGGACCTGTAGTATAGCTGCATTTTAAAGCAAAATGCCCCAAAATTCAAAGCATGACCCTTGAGCCACTTTGGACAATTGTGAAGAACAAATGTCTGTTAGAAACAACATTTTTTATAATAGGACCTGTAGTATTGCTGCATTTCAAAGCAGCATGACCCAAAAAATTATAAAAATGACTTCTCAGCCACTGTTAAAAAATTGTGAGGGAGAAATGCCACTTAGAAGCCACATTTCTGTTCCAAAGGACCATGATTATTGCTGTTTCTAACAGCAACATGACCCCAAAAATTATAAATATGACTTCTCAGCCACTATTAAAGATTGTGAGGAGAAATGCCACTTAGAAGCCACATTTCTGTTCCAAAGGACCATAAATTTATGAGCTGTAATTTTACAGCAACATGACCTCAAAACCATTGACAATGCGAAAACTTCTAAAGATAAAGTGAGTAAATGGAATACGGTGTTGTCATGAAACCTTGCTGTATTTTACAGTCTCCTCACAGCAAAACCAGCAAAATGAACTGTTTGGGGGAAAAAAGAATAAAAAATTGCAGTAAGAAATGATCATTTAAAAAAAAGTTTTCAGAGGACCATTTCTGTGTTGAAAAGGAATGTGAAGTAGACCGGCAACTAATCGGTGACCTCGGCAATTGGGGCCACAACATCATTAGAGATCCATGCCTGATTCATCTTGATGAAAGTCAAACGATCCACATTATCTGTGGAAAGCCGGATGCGTTTGTCTGTAATGACTCCTCCCGCTGTGCTGAAGGTCCGCTCAGATATGACGCTGGCTGCTGGGCAGGACAACGCCTGTATGGCGTGGCGAGCGAGCTCGGGCCATTCGTCCATTTTGGATACCCAGAAGTCTATTGGGTCCGCAACACATACAAAAACATCAATGTTGAGACACAGATAGTCGTGCACCATGATCTTAAGCTGGTTTCTGTGTGTTGTATGTGTGTCCTGCATTGCATGCGTTGGTGAGGTGGTAAATAAAGATTGCCAGAGGTCACCCATTAGGCTTCTGCCACCTTGCCTTCTGCTGCTGCCGTTACGGCTACTTGGCACTCTACTGCTGTCACGTCGCTGATGTTGTTCCACCGTGACATTTGGGGAACGTGAAGCAGACGCAACAGATGTCTCCAGTTGATCAATCAGCAAGGTCTCCTTTTCCTGCATTTTACTCTCTATTTGGGTGGGTGGAAGGAAAGTGCTGAGTTTTGTTTTGTACCGGGGATCCGGGAGGGTGGCCACCCAGTAACTGTTGTTCATTTTGATGGCCTTAATGCGAGGATCATGTTGGAGGAAATGGAGCATCCAAGCACTCATTTGAGAGATGGAGCCTTGATTTCCCAAGCCTCTGGGTCGAGGGGCACTAACAAACTGATCTTCCTCATCTTCCTCCTCCGCCTCAAATTCGCGCCAACCTCTTTCCAAGGCAGGGACGTCGGTAACGTCGGTGTCTAGGAATACTTCCTCCTCCGCTGCCTCCGGCACAGCTTCAACACAGCCCTGACTTGCCTGAGATGATGCACCCTGAGAGCTGATGCGCCACCTTGCACTAGCCCTGGACCTCGAACCACTGCCTAATGAAGGCCGATGAAATTGTGAAACTGTCGGGCCTTGTGGATTTGACGGAGAGAAAGGATCCATGTCCGCATCTGTGTCCGTCTCCTCCTCCGTCGCTGGCGGGACCTGTTGTTTCAGAGTGTCCAACGATCTTTCCAGAACTAAGATCACCACAATGCTCATGCTGAAAAGGGCATTGTCTGCACTGACCATTTTGGTGGCTTCTTCAAAACTGGCAAGGATGGTGCAGAGCTCTCTTACCTGCCTCCACTCTCGGTGGCTCAACACCCCGAGGTCCGCACCGCTGCTTGTCAGGCCATGTGTCACTTCGTACTGCGTAATGGCATTGCGCTGCTGCCACAATCGCTGGAGCATGTGGAGGGTGGAATTCCAGCGTGTTGCCACGTCAACAATGAGACGGTTGGCGGGGAGGCCGAGCTGACGCTGCAACGCAGCCAGGTGGGACGAAGCAGGGTGCGAACGGCGGAAGTGCGAACTTAGACTTCGAGCCTTCCTCAGCAGGCAGTCCAGACCCGGGTAGCTCTTTGGAAATTTCTGGACGACAAGGTTCATGACATGTGCCAGGCAAGGGATGTGCTCCAGCCTACCGATCTTAAGGGCAGCCAGCAGATTTCGCCCGTTATCGCACACCACCTTGCCTGGCACAAGGTTCTTGGCACCCAGCCAGCGCTTGGTCTCGTTGCGGAGAGCCGTCCACAGCTCCTGACCTGTGTGTGGACGGTCTCCAAGACAGATTAATTTCAACACGGCCTGGTTTCTCTGGGCACGTGATGCCACCAGAGGACCTTGGGAGAAAGAACCCTGCAGAACCCTGAAGAACCCGAGCCTGAGAGCCACCGTCACCCCCAGAGACATCCACCCAGCTCACCCAGTGAGCTGTAACAGAGATATAGCGGCCTTGGCCGTGCTTACTAGTCCATGTGTCGGTGGTCAGATGGACTTTTCCGGCACAGATGCAGACAACGCGCTTGAAATTGTTATCTGACACGAGCTGGGCCAGGCAGGGACGTCTTTTTCTGGCAAAGAAATGCCTGCTCGGCATCTGGTATTGGGGGCAGGCAAGGGCCATGACGTGGCGGAACCCATATGTGTCCACCAGATGGAAAGGCAACATTTCCAAGGCCAAATGATTAATGATCTTACACAGGGAATACACAGTAGAATATCGATCTTTGCAGACGATACTAAGCTCTGTAAAGTAATCAACACAATAGAGGATAATGTGTTATTACAAAGGGATCTGGATAAGTTGGAGGCCTGGGCAGGGAAATGGCAGATGAGGTTTAACACTGATAAATGCAAGGTTATGCACATGGGGAAGAGAAATCCATTACATGATTACATGTTAAATGGAAAAAACACTGGGTAAAAGTGACATGGAGAAGGACTTGGGAATCCTGGTGGACAGTAAACTTAATTGTAGCAGCCAATGTCAGGCAGCAGCAGCCAAAGCAAATAGGATCATGGGGTGCATTAAAAGGGCATAGATGCACATGATGAGAACATTATTCTCCCATTATACAAGTCACTGGTTAGACCACACATGGAATATTGTTTACAGTTTTGTAAATATTGCAAAATACGGAAGGCTCACCCACTGGATAAACGTTACAGATGGTGCAAGTCAAAGTAGGAAATAGTTCCTTCAAAACTGTAGGGTAGAATTGACTGCACTCAAAGCAATTTTTGTGATGCGAAAAAATTCATTTATTTATACAAAGTATTCACAGGCTCCAACAAATTGGTATAGCAAAACCAGGTGACTTGAAATAATTACTGACGTTTCGGTCAAAAAGACCTTTATCAAATAGTCACATATGAGCTGTAGGAACTGGTGTACACGGGCCGCAGCCCATAAAGATAGCCCATACCTGGCTCCCACTATCTTTATGGGCTACGGCCCGTGTACACCAGTTCCTACAGCTCATATGTGACTATTTGATAAAGGTCTTTTGGACCGAAACGTCAGTAATTATTTCAAGTCACCTGGTTTTGCTATACCAATTTGTTGGAGCCTGTGAATACTTTGTATAAATAAATGAATTTTTTCGCATCACAAAAATTGCTTTGTTTACAGTTTTGGGCATCAGTGCACAGGAAAGACATTGTAGAGCTTGAACAGGTACAAAGGCGGGCAACAAAAATAATAAAAGGACTGGGTGGACTACAGTACACAGAAAGATTGGCAAGATTAGGGTTATTTAGTTTAGAGAAAAGAAGGCTTCGGGGGGACATAATAAATATGTTTAAATACATCAAAGGTCAATATAGAGATCTCTCCCAAGATTTATTTATACACAGGGCTGTATCTAGAACAAGGGGGCATCCTTTACTTCTTGAGGAACGAAAGTTTCTACATAAACATAGAAAGGGATTCTTTACTGTAAGAGCAGTGAGACTATGGAATTCTCTGCCAGAGGGACTGGTCATGGTGAATTCAATAACAGAGTTCAAAAAGGGTTTGGATGCATTTCTGGAGCGTAATAATATAACAAGTTATAGTGACTAGGATTCAGGAGAGGGGTCATTGATCCAGGGATTTTTCTGATTGCCAGATTGGAGTCAGGAAGGAATTTTTCCCTAAAATGAGGACAATTGGCTTCTACCTCATTGGGGGTTTTTGCCTTCCTCTGGATCAACACCTTAGCACAACAGGCTGAACTAGATGGACGACTTGTCTTTTTTTAGCCTTACAAACTATGAAACTATGAAAAGCCTGGCAATGCCGACATTCAGGCTTTTGGCTTTGGGATGGTTTGGGTTAAAGTGTTTCTTCTGCTCCCAAACCTGGAAGACAGAAGGCTGGCTGCTAGACTGGCCGCTGTACGGCGTGCAGGTCGTCAAACTGGCGGAAGGAGAAGGGGTAGGATGGGTCTCTGGTGGTGCTGGTGGTACTCGGGCGACGGTGGAGGCTGAAGCGGAGGCTGATCCCTGATCATGACTCTGAGAGACATGGGCAGCTGAGGAACGCTTGGTGGTGGCGGAGGAGGAGGAGGCGGAGACAGAGGGTGTGACAGTGGTTGGAGGCCCGGCGTCGGTCTGGCCTTTTTTGGCCAAGTGTTGCCTCCATTCAACTCATGCATTCGCTGCATGTGACTAGACATGATGGTGGTGGTTAACCACCTAAGGTTCTTGCCTCTACTTATGCGTTAAGGCAAAGGCGGCATATGACATTGCTGGGTGGATCAGAGGCTTGCTCAAAGAAGGCCCAGGCTTGAGAGGTCCTGGACCTTTTTGACGGCGATAAGCGAGGAACGGGGTTTGCGCTGACCGTGGCTGGCGGAATCATATCAGCGGACTTCTGCGACCGCCCTCTCCCTTTTTGAGGCGGAACCCGTACTGACACTACCCCATCGTCTTCCTCCTCGTCCAGTGATGAAGCAAATTCTGCTGAAAAGACCACGTTGGATCCGCAATGTCGTCATCATCATCATCAACACAGGTGACTTCGTCGTCCTGACATTCTGCATCCAGGAGCTGCGGGCTACAAGCAAGAGGGACTGCAAGGCGTTGCCGACCGCCCGGGATTTTTGCCGATTGACTGGCTTCCTTCTCCTCCTCTGATGGCATCAGTAACTGGGCGTCAGAGCAGAGAAAATCATCCTCTTTGGCATCTTGATCTTTTAACATGCCTTCTGACCACAACCGCATTTTGTCATCAAAGAGGTCTTCAGAAAATGGATTATCCACAGTGGTGGGTACACGAGTTGACATTTGGGCTGCTTCATGTTGGACGGATGCTGGTGATGCTGATGACGACATTTGTGGCCGTGACTGGGAGGACGAGGAGGTAAGACTGCTGGATGCAGGTTGCATTAACCACTGAAGGACAGATTGGCGACGCTGTTCGTTACTGAGATTCAAAGGGCCCTGACCCAGCGATGACAGGCCTGACGGTCCTGCAACTGACGATCCGCTGGCATGCGTGTTGTCGCCAGCACTGGAAGGAGCACCTTCTCTTGTACCTCTACCTCCATGTCCTATCCCCCCTTTGCTCGCTTACCACCTGAATTTTGCTCCATGTTCAGAAATATAAAAATTTGAGAAGGTATGGAAGAGTTTTGGAAAGACTCTTATTAAAAGACGGCAAATCACAGCTATTCTCAAATCCCTCAAATCAAAACAAAATTGCTGGATGAAAATTTAACTGCAAAGTAGATCTATCAAGAAAGCTTGACTGACTAAAAGTGAAAAAAACACCTGTCTGAAATGTATACGGATATTAAAAGGTATTTTTAGCACCTTTCAATTCACCTGTGGTGAATACAAAATTGCTGTATTAAAATGTAACTGCAAAGTAGATCTTTCAACAAAGCTGGCCTGCGCCAAAGAGAAAAAACACGTTTCTGAAATGTATTCGGATAATAAAATGTATTTTTGGCACCTATCAATTCACCTGTGGTAACTACAAAATTGCTGTATTCAAATTTAACTGCAAAGTAGAATCTATCAACAAAGCTGGCCTGCGCCAATGTGAAAAAACACGTATCTGTAAAGTATTCGGATAATAAAAGGTATTTATTGGCACCTATCAATTCACCTGTGGTAACTACACAATTGCTGGATTCAAATTTAACTGCAAGGTGGCTCTATCAACAAATCTGGACTGGGCAAAAGTGCAAAAAACACGTATCTGTAATGTATTCGGATAATACAAGGTATTTTTGGCACCTTTCAATTCACCTGTGGTGACTACAAAATTGCAGTAATCACATTTAAGTGCAAGGTGCCTCAATGAACAAAGCTGTAGTGCGCCAAAGTCAAAAACACCGTATCTGTAATGTATTCGGATAATAAAAGGATTTTTTTGGCACCTATCAATTCACCTGTGCTGACTACAAAATTGCAGTAATCACATTTAAGTGCAAGGTGCCTCAATGAACAAAGCTGTAGTGCGCCAAAGTCAAAAAACACGTATCTGTAATGTATTCGGATAATAAAGGTATTTTTTGGCACCTATCAATTCACCTGTGGTAACTACACAATTGCTGGATTCAAATTTAACTGCAAGGTGGCTCTATCAACAAATCTGGACTGGGCAAAAGTGCAAAAAACACGTATCTGTAATGTATTCGGATAATAAAAGGTATTTTTGGCACCTTTCAATTCACCTGTGGTGACTACAAAATTTCTGTATTCACATTTAAGTGCAAGGTGCCTCAATGAACAAAGCTGTAGTGCGCCAAAGTCAAAAAACACGTATCTGTAATGTATTCGGATAATAAAAGGTATTTTTGGCACCTATCAATTCACCTGTGGTAACTACACAATTGCTGGATTCAAATTTAACTGCAAGGTGGCTCTATTAACAAATCTGGACTGGGCAAAAGTGCAAAAAACACGTATCTGTAATGTATTCGGATAATAAAAGGTATTTTTGGCACCTTTCAATTCACCTGTGGTGACTACAAAATTGCTGTATTCACATTTAAGTGCAAGGTGCCTCAATGAACAAAGCTGTAGTGCGCCAAAGTCAAAAAACACATATCTGTAATGTATTCGGATAATAAAAGGTATTTTTTGGCACCTATCAATTCACCTGTGGTAACTACACAATTGCTGGATTCAAATTTAACTGCAAGGTGGCTCTATCAACAAATCTGGACTGGGCAAAAGTGCAAAAAACATGTATCTGTAATGTATTCGGATAATAAAAGGTATTTTTGGCACCTTTCAATTCACCTGTGGTGACTACAAAATTGCTGTATTCACATTTAAGTGCAAGGTGCCTCAATGAACAAAACTGTAGTGTGCCAAAGTCAAAAAACACATATCTGAAATTTATTCGGATAATACAAGGTATTTTTGGCACCTATCAATTCACCTGTGGTGACTATAAAATTGCAGTATTCACATTTAAGTGCAAGGTGTCTCAATGAACAAAGCTGTAGAGCGCCAAAGTCAAAAAACACATATCTGTAATGTATTAGGATAATAAAAGGTATTTTTTGGCACCTATCAATTCACCTGTGGTAATTACACAATTGCTGGATTCAAATTTAACTGCAAGGTGGCTCTATCAACAAATCTGGACTGGGCAAAAGTGCAAAAAACACATATCTGAAATGTATTCGGAAAATACAAGGTATTTTTGGCACCTTTCAATTCACCTGTGGTGACTACAAAATTGCAGTATTCACATTTAAGTACAAGGTGCCTCAATGAACAAAGCTGTAATGCGCCAAAGTCAAAAAACACGTATCTGTAATGTATTCGGATAATAAAAGGTATTTTTTGGCACCTATCAATTCACCTGTGGTAACTACACAATTGTTGGATTCAAATTTAACTGCAAGGTGGCTCTATCAACAAATCTGGACTGGGCAAAAGTGCAAAAAACACGTATCTGTAATGTATTCGGATAATAAAAGGTATTTTTGGCACCTTTCAATTCACCTGTGGTGACTACAAAATTGCTGTATTCACATTTAAGTGCAAGGTGCCTCAATGAACAAAGCTGTAGTGCGCCAAAGTCAAAAAACACATATCTGAAATTTATTTGGATAATACAAGGTATTTTTGGCACCTATCAACCTGTGCTGACTACAAAATTGCTGGATTCTAATTTAACTGCAAGGTGGATATATCAACAAAGGTGGAATGGGCAAAATTGAAAATGAACACCTATCTGAAATGTATACTGATAATTAAAGTGGAGTTTTGCACCTAACAAAGAGACCTGCAGTTACTAGAAAAGATGTGTATCCTAATATAAGTTCAGGCTGCCCAATATCCAGGAAATATTTCAATAGAAAACTGTTAATTATAAAGCTATTGCAGTGCAATGTCTACACTAAGTCTTGGTGAACTTTATCCAGTATTCTTTATAGAGCTTGTCTGTGTTCGCCCGCGGGAGACCCCCCTCCTTTCCCCCCCCGTGACTTTACAGCGGTAGATGCTCCTTTAAAATTCTCTACGTAACTACTTAAAATCTTCCAATCTCTGATCTAACTAAGTTGTAAGGATCACAGCTAATAGTAGAGCTTTCTCTGTGAAGAATTAGAAAAATTTCGCTGAGCTGTTTGGACACAGGCAGAGCGCACTGTCTTACTGCTCTGAGATGCTGAGAGATCACATGAGGCTGACAGGAAGGGCTGTTCTTTGTAAAATGAGGTCATGTGTATTTTTCCAGCCAAGCGCAACCATCCACATCCCAATCATGACGTCGCACACACATCTCACCCTGCTCTATTCTGTAAGCTGATTTGCTGTCCGCCAAAATGACAGGAAGCGCCGAAAATGGCGCGATCTTAATAGATGATGCACAGATTTTAACCTAAATTATCGCATGATCTAAAAATTTCGATCAACATAAAAACTGTGCCGATTTCAACTTTGTCGATAATAATCGCTCAACACTAGTCTCAACTAATGGGAAGGATTTTTGGTCTTGCGCCCAATTCTAACGGTAGATTGATTAACTTCAAGACGTATTGGTTCCTGATGTTCCTTCTTTATAGGGGCCTCATCATTTTGAACCTCGAGTATATTCTGCTCGTGTGTGCTTACCAACAAAGTATTGCTCGGGATCTTATCAATATTAAATACTGTAGCTGTTTCAGATGTCACAGCACTAGTGTTTTCATTGCTGTGATGGGATGTTGTTGCTATTTCAGGTACCACCGCACTGGTATTTTTATTGCTGTGATACTTAGAGTTCACAAAGGTCCCTTTTGATCTCATATTAGATCTAGATTTATCAGACAGTGAAGATGAGGTACGTGAATATAATCTCTCTCTAGAAGTAGATGGGGTTCTCTGAATTCTTGGTTTATTGTTTTTATATATGTTTGTGGTTATGTTCTCCCTCACATTTTGTTCAATATTGAAAATATTAGCAACTTTGTAATTATTGGACTTATCCCTATATAGTTTGTTTTTCTTCCTGAGGATTAAATTTTTCTCAAATTTAGTAATCTCATTTGTGACCCTACTATTGAGTTTATGAAAATCCTTGTGCAATTCATATGTTTCCAAATCAGTCAAAATCTTTTCTATATCCTCCACTGTCTGATTAACAAGTGTGGTAAGTTTGTCTATTACTAATGACATAAGGTGAAATGAGCAATTTCTTAAAAGACCTTGCCACAAAATTAGGATCATTAGTAGACGTGGGAGGCAAATCAATACACAAACCCTTAGGTATTAAATTCAACTTCATATATAGTGACATAAACATCGTGTCCAAATTGGGCTGTGTTTCACACAGAAGTTTTTTCTCAAGCATATTAAAAAGGTCTGTCATATGCTTTGTTTGTTCTTCATTAAAAGAAACTTCACTTATCTCATTTGTATCCGTTCCTCTGGAAGTATTATCCTCCTCCAGAAGTTCACTTAATAGAGATTCTCGTATTGCCAAGTGATTCTTGAAGTAATCCATTATTAAGACGTGGCAGCCCGATCCTCCGAACTGAAGATCAAAAACGAGGTACTCCGACAAGATATGAAAGAAATTTAAAAAGGAGAGATGGCGCTCTTTGTGAAAGTACATCTAATAAAAACAATTAGAAACAATTGCCAGGGTGCTCACCTGGAAGCGTTGTGCAAATTATTGTAGAGGCACATTACTCCTATGAATATGGGTGGCTCTATCCGCGCCTTGGAAACAGCCGCCTCGTTTTCACCTCTAGAGATGGGCGAATTTCTAAAAATTCGATTCCGTCACTTCGCCGAATTTCCCGACAAAATTAAATTCGGCCCGAATTACTTCGGGACGAATCAAGTTAACCCTAGAACGCATGACGTTAAAAATATACATATTAACGTCATGAGGGCCTTTTAGGCCCCCATGCACATAATGTAGAAAAACATACTTAAATAACTTTCACAAGTTTATTTCAAAATTGCTCAATAAAATATGAATAGTGGACAACATTTTAATTATAATTTTTCACAGAAAACACCCAGAAATCTTTTTTTTCCCAAATTTCACGCAAAGACATGAAAACACACAAAATGCATAGAAATCTATAGCAAACTAGCTGCAGCTACATTTTTATTCTAACTTTCTTTACTATTATATTAGTCTTCCAAACAATTCTGACATGTTATTTTTTCAGAAGAGTGTTCTTTGGAAACAGTTTCCTTACAAGTGGAACAATATCGCTCAGTTTTCCTCTCTATGTTTCTTGGACACATGAAACAACGCTTTCATTTTCTTTCTCCTGGAATAATCTGAAACTGTACGCCACACCGTTTCATTGCTTCTTTAGTTTGCTTTGGCAAGCATTTCAAGTCGCTTTGCTCTATCATGTGAGGCATTACAATTTCATGACAAAGGTCCTTCAAGTATAAGCGTCACCTGTCCTTCCTCTGTGCATGAAATTCCGGATGAGTTTCTGTATAAATAATGAATGAATTTAGGGCTGCTACATCAAGCATATTTGAAAATAGTACTACAGGCCATCGTTTTGTTTGCCTCTTACACGAATATTCTCCCACCATCTCATCCATTTTATCTACACCTCCTTTTGTTGCATTGTAATGCAGGATGATTTCTGGTTTAAATTTTTGGTTATTGCTGTCAACACTGCAATCGTGATGCATGGTACTGAGTAAAATTACAGATTTCTCCTTCTTCGCCTTGTAAGATACCAAAGTCGCTTTGTTATTGAATCCAAAGACACTCTCATAAAGTGCTCGCTGACGATTGTGTTTGAGTGCTGCTGGAATTTCTCATCTGTTTTGCTTTATAGTACCAACAAGTGTAATAGCTTTTGCAAGCAGAAAATTGCCTAGTTAAACATTGGTGAAATAATTGTCCATGGTGATGTTTCTACCTGAATTGAACATTGGAACAGCAAGAGTTTTGACTATTTCAGACCCCAGATCCTTCTGTACGGGTGCACCAACCTCTTTGCCACAGTAGATTACGCCATTTATGCCATAATAATTTGCAGAATCACACATCCAGAAGATTTTTATTCCGTACTTGGCTGGCTTGCTGGGCATGTATTGTATGAATTTGCAGCGTCCTCTGAACGGTACAAGTTGCTCATCTACAGTAACATTAGTACTAGGATTGTAAAGTTTTGTGCAATTTTTGATAAATATGTTCCAGATATAACTGATAGGGGCTAATTTGTCTGTTTCAAACCTCGCTGCACGAGTTCGCTTATCATCAAAGCGAATGATTCTTCTAATTTCCTCATATCTGCCCACTGACATTGTCGCCTTATAGTGTGGATCAGAAAGTGGGTCCAGAAATAATTCTCGTATTGGGACATCATTTGATTTTTGACTCCCTGCCACCAGGAAAAGTCCAATATATGCATAAAGTTCCTCTTTTAAGATATTTTTCCAGGACTTATTTTTTGCAGAAGTGATACGTCTTCTATCTAGGTTTGAACATAATAGGACCTCTTCTGCAATATTGTCAGAAAAATAAGTACAGAATACATCTTTAGGGGTAAAGTAACTGGGACTTCCCACAGCTCCTTGAGCCTGTCTCACAATATTGTGTATTGGAGTACGTCCGACTAATGTAGGATTACTGTCCCAAAAAACATTCGTTTTGGATGTTCTACTTATCACTTCTTGAGGATCCACTAGATTCACTTCTTCATCATCAGAAGAATCACTGGATGAGGATGTTTGATTAGCTGGTGGCAGATATTCTTCATCAGACAAAGATAGTTCACTTTCATCATCGCTTTGAAACATAATCGCTTCAATCTCTTGGTCAGTCAAACACTTGGAGGAAGACTGCCATTGCTGACTAGATGTTAGAAAATGAAACAGATTTCCTCTCAACAGCTTATCTTATCACAGGTCCTTCAGCAATTAGCTCACTGTGTATCCGGTCCTCAGTACTCTATATACACAGCTCATTACTGTTTTCAGAGGACCTGAGGTGATGTCATGGCCTTATCACTCCCTCCAAAAATCACATGACATCATCACATGTTATTATCCACACCCTGGCCCCTCCACCAGCATTACTGAGTACAAATAAAGTAACTTGAGACACAAACACTTCTGAGAACATGATAAAAACAGCGGGGGCCTAAAAGGCCCCCAATTCGTACAGATGTAGTTTTCACCAAACAAGCATTGTTACACCATAATGCCTATGAAAAAAAATTATATGAACAACTGGATATTGTCAACAATTACATACTTGAGGAATACCTGGAGTTTCAAAATTCTAACTAAAGTAATTTTGCAGATAATAGCAAAATTTTAAGCATGGGGGCCTAAAAGGCCCCCAACATGCGTTCTAGGGTTAAAAAACAGCTAATTCCAGGCTGCACAGATCCTGCAGGGTGCGTTAGAACATTGTGCCATGCTTAAATATGCAGATGGAGCTTGGTTTGGTCTTCATACAATTTTGTGTTTTAGTATGACACGCACATGACTGCCACCGCTCTTAGAATCGCTTCACTATAAAATTCCCTGGGACCTTAAGAGGGCAAAACTGACCAAAAAACTCAAGCGGAAATGTAGCCTGATAAAGTCATGCCAGCGAAAGCTGGAAAAAAAACAAGCTGAGAGCTCAGGTGGCAACATTAGTGACAGAGTGTGGAGGTGACGGCGGCACCCACAGCAGCATGAGGTCAGAGAGTGGCACAATGACATTCTGGAGGTGGCAAAAACAGGAGTAGGCCACAGAGTGGCACAATGACACAGTGTGGAGGTCACGGCACCAGCAGCATGAGGTCAGACAGTGGCACAATGACATTCTGGAGGTGGCAAAAACTGGAGTAGGCCACAGAGTGGCACAATGACACAGTGTGGAGGTCATGGCCGGAGCAACAGCAGCAGCATGAGGTCAGACAGTGGCACAATGACATTCTGGAGGTGGCAAAAACAGGAGTAGGCCACAGAGTGGCACAATGACAGAGAGTGGAGGTGACGGTGGCAGCAGCATGAGGTCAGACAGTGGCACAATGACATTCTGGAGGTGGCAAAAACTGGAGTAGGCCACAGAGTGGCACAATGACACAGTGTGGAGGGCACGGCAGCAGCAGCATGAGGTCAGACAGTGGCACAATGACATTCTGGAGGTGGCAAAATCAGGAGTAGGCCACAGATTGGTACAATGACAGAGAGTGTGGAGGTGACGGCGGCAGGAGCAACAGCATGAGGTCAGACAGTGGCACAATGACAGAGTGTTGTGGTCAAGGCAGCAGCCACAGCAGCGGGATGAGGTCAGACAGTGTCACAATGAGAGTCGAGAGGTGGCAATAACGGGAGTAGGACACAGAGTGGCACATTGACACAGTGTGGAGGTCACGGCTGCAGCAGCATGAGGTCAGACAGTGGCACAATGACATTCTGGAGGTGGCTAAAAAAGGAGTAGGCCACAGAGTGGCACAAAGACACAGTGTGGAGGTCACGGCAGCAGCAGCATGAGGTCAGACAGTGGCACAATGACATTCTGGAGGTGGCAAAAACAGGAGTAGGCCACAGAGTGGCACAATGACACAGTGTGGAGGTCACGGTAGCAGCAGCATGAGGTCAGGCAGTGGCACAATGACATTCTGGAGGTGGCAAAAACAGGAGTAGGCCACAGAGTTGCACAACAGTGTGGAGGTCACCGCACCAGCAACAGCAGCAGCAGCAGCATGATGTCATAGAGTGGCACAATGACAGAGCATGGAAGTGACGGCAGCAGCAGCATGAGGTCAGAGAGTGGCACAATGTGGAGGTGGAGGTGGGTGGCAATACCAATCCCTGGTAAAGATGGTGGTAGGCTGATGGAGAAACTGGTAGCAGATATGTGGCATCAGGCAGGTGGCGGCATCAGAATAGTGACTGAGGCAGGTAGTTTGAAACTAGACTCATTTCTCACAGTTTGGGTGAGGCGTCATGGCTGATGTAGTCTGACGCCTAAGGCATTGGTGTGTGGAAAGCCTGGCCGATCAACGCCTGATTCATCTTGACAAAGGTCAGTTGTTCCACATTTCGTGGACAAGCGGGTTCTCCTTGGGGTAACGATGGCCCCTGCGGCACTGAATACCTGCTCTGATGCCACACTACTGGCCGGGCAGGACAGCTTCTCCACTGCAAACTCGGCAAGTTGCGGCCACACATCCAGTTTGGCTGCCCAGGACTCCAACGGATCTTCTAACTGGGCTGGCAGAGTGCTGTCCAAGTAGGCCACCATCTGTTGGTTCAGGGTCTGCTCCAGGTCCCGCTGCTGTCGACTGCCCTCCTCACTAGGCGGTTGAAGGAAGCTGCTCATCAGTGACTCCAGAGTTAGGTTGCTGCTGATGGAGCTGGTACTGCTCCACCTTCCCCCAGCAGCCGCGGCAGTAGTACGTGAGCGCTGAAGAACCCCCCTGTCAGACCTGTCAGAGGAGGGACGATGCCGCACATAGGCAGCGGCCAACTGACTACGGAAGATTTCCCTATAGTATTTGAGTTTGTCCTCCCTCTGGGAAAAAGGCTACCATTTTGGAATGGTAGCGAGGGTCCAATAGGGTGGAGAGGCAGAAGTCATCCCTCTGCCGGATGGTTACTATTCGGCTGTCACTAGCCAGGCAAATCAGCATGCTGCGGGCCATCTGCACAAGTGACTCCGAGGGGCTCCCTGCCTCCATCTCCACTGTATATTGCCACGGTGCTTGCGGGTCATCTGCCTCGTCTTCCTCATCTCCATCTACCTCCTCCAGCTGCTCCTGCTCCTCCTCTCTTGTCACCTGGGTAGAAAATCTACTCATTTCACCAGACAATGCTTTTGCTCCAATGTCCTCCTCCTCCTCCATTACAGTCCCCACTGGACTCATTTGGCCACGAGATGTAGTCGCCACGTCTCCAGTCCCCTGCCCAGACAGATTTTTCAGCATCTGTTCCAGGACATGAAGCAGAGGAATGACGTTATTCATCCCGTTGTCCTGGCGACTGACATATAACGTCGCCCCCTCGAATGGCCTCAACAAACGGCAGGTGTCACGCATGAGCTGCCACTGACTAACATCAAAGTTACAAAGGGGAGTACTCCTGTCCGCATGGATCATCAAAAAATCGTTAATGGCCTTTCTCTGTTCATACAGTCGGTCCAACATGTGCAGGCTGGAATTCCAACCGGTGGAAACATCGCATATCAGAGTGTGTTGGGGGAGTCCGTTCTGTTGCTGCAATTCGAGGAGGGTGTTCCTGGCTTTGTAGGAATGGATGAAGTGCATGCACAGTTTCCTAGCCATTTTCAGAATCTTCTGAAGATCGGTGGAAGACTTCAGGAACCTTTTCACAACCAGATTGAACACATGCGCCATGCAGGGCGTATGGACCATCCCTCCTCTGTGCAGCGCGGACACCATGTTACTCCCATTGTCCGTCACCATGGTTCCGATTTGCAGTTGGCACGGAGAAAGCCACACATCGATTTCTTGCTGCATGACGCGGAGCAGTTCCTTCCCTGTGTGACTTCGTTCGCCGAGGCAAGCCAGGTGTAGAACTGCGTGACACCACTGTGCCCTACACATGTGGTATGATGGAGCAGTACTTGTGGAGGCTGAGATGATGGTGGTGGTGGAGGAGGAGGAGGCGGACATTGGCGCAGGAGCCGCAGTTGGACAACGTGGAGGAGAAAGCGGCGTCTCCTGTCCAAGTTGTTGGTGTGCCTGGGCAGGAAGCACATTCACCCAGTGGGCCGTAAAGTACATGTACTGACCCTGACCGTAGTTACAGCTCCAGAGGCCCACGCTGCCGTGCACCTTGGAACAAACCGATAAGCTCAAGGACTGGCCCACCTTCTGTTCTACATATTTATGAAGTGCTGGTACTGCCTTTTTGGAAAAGAAATTACGGCTTGGAACTCTCCATCTCGGCTCAGCACAAGCCATTAGTTCTCTGAACGATGCAGAGTCCACCATTTGGAAAGGGAGGGACTGCAGTACCAACAACTTGGACAGGAGCACGGTCAGCTTCTGCACCTTAGGATGGTTGGATGCATACTGTTGTCTCTTTGCAATCGCCTCGCTGAACGACTGCTGGCGCCATGAGTAGAGAGGAGCAGGAGCATCTGGACCGGGAGATGATGGCAATGAGAAACAGCTCACTTCTGCAGAGGTGGTGGAGCCTTGACTGGCTGCAATGGCATGCTGCTGCGGCGGCAGGATGGACCACCACATCTGAGCCACGTTTCTCCCAGGCCACCGGATGGGGACGCTCTATGTGTTGACGCAGGGCCGTGGTGCCAACGTTAGCTCCCTGGCCAAGCTTCACTTTCTGCCTACAAATTCTACATATGCCCATATTCTGCTCCTCCGGTGTCTTAGCAAAGAACTGCCACACCGCCGAGTAGCTGATTTTACCGCCAATGCTCCGCACTGAGTGACTACTGCCGCCGCTGCCTCGCTTAGCCCCTGTGCCGCTACTTTCTTGGACCTGCGAAGGGGGTTTTTTATCCCGTGGCCGCTTGGCTCCAGACTTCACACTGCTGCTATCCTGCTGACTCACAGACACACAACCCACTTGCTGGCTGTGCCGCTGCCTGACGCGCAAGCTGACGCCCTCTTCTCCTGACGATAATGAAGCCCTTGCCTCACCCGGCTTCCAAGTGCGGTCGGCTACATCATCGTCTATTTGTGTTTCATCTGCACTGCTGTCCTCATCACCGGTCTTGGTATGCAGAGGCTGACCCCTCACAACATGACCTCCCATGCCACTCCCAACATCTATACTTTGCCACCAACTGCAAGAAGCAGGGGATATTGGCTCCATTTCTTCGCTGCCAAGTAGCTGCTGACTGCCCTCCTCGCTATATAGTGGCACTGAGCCCAGACCACATGGTAGATCTCTGGCTGAGGGAACCGGATGGGACAGAGGCGGGTTGAGGACAGGTGAGGGCCGCTGACCCACTCCCAGGCCATGCCAACTAAGGGTTGTGTCTGACGTTCCCACTGACTCTTGGCTGGGGTTGTCAGATGTCATCTGGGAGGAAGTGGATGACCTAGTCAACCAATCAAGAACTATTGGGTTGCTGAACAACACACGGCCGCTAGATGACAGGTGCAGTTGTGGCCTCACCGAGTGACCCCTGCTGCGACGTCCCCTTGCTGTGCTGTGACCTGGGCCTGCTCCAGGAATGTTTGTGCTTCTGCCACTTGCAGGAGAAGAGCCTGCCACCTCTATGTCTGACATACTGTTTGTTCAAAAATGTACAGACACTGTTTGATGAAGATATCTGTATATGATAAATGCACACCCTGTATTTGACTCCAAAAGAACCCACTAACAAGCTTGGGTAACCCTTGGATATAAATTGCGCTCCACAAATGGGCAGGAAAAATGTACTTGTATGTGCCATTTAAAAAAAAACTGTGTATTTTACTGAATATAAAAGCACAAACAGGCTTAATTAACCTTCGGATATGAATTATGCAACAGGCAAAATTGCTTCTTTGGCGGTGAAAAAGTACGTTTCTTTTACTCACCACAACAGCAGAACAACGCTTAATTAACCCTGGTGTAAATTGTGCAAAAGAATTGAGCAACCAAAAACTACCAGCTTTGTAGCATGTTACAATGGCGTGTATTTTACGGTACAGAACAACAGAAAAACTTGTAATTAACCTTCCGTTGTGAATTATTCTACAGGCAAAATGTCTATTTTGGCGATGAAAAAGACGGTTTCTTTTAGTCACCACAACAGCAGAATAACGCTTAATTAACCATTGGATGTAAATTGCGCAAAAGAATTGAGCAACCAAAAAACAACCAGCATTGTAGCATGTAACAATGGTGAGAATTATACGTTACACAGCAAGAGAAAAACTTGTAATTTAAATTTCTTCGGTTATGAATTATGCTAAGGCAAAATGTATTTTTTGGCGGTGAAAAAGACGGTTTCTTTTAGTCACCAAAAACAGCGAACAAGCTTAATTAACCCTGGATGTAAATTGCGCAAAAGAATTGAGCAACCAAAAATGAATTTGGTATTTGTTTGTAAAAACGTGTTTTTTAAAAAATGAATACAACAGGAACAGGCTTAGAAAACCCTTGGATATTCAATGTGCTGTGAGCTGATAGCATTAAAATGTATATGCAGCTGCATTGGACGCACACTGGTCTTCAGTTCCAATACCCCACAAAATCAGAATTAGAACTTTAAGAGAAGCAGTCTCTGAGACAAGCTGTAACACCCCCAAAAATCCCCTGTATAAAAAATGAGTTCTTTAGTAAGAGATATCATAAGCAGCCCGTGGCAGCACCTTCCCTAATCAGTACAGTGAGAGCTGTATGAGCTCCCAGCATCGCGCCCAGACTTATATAGTGTGGTGACGTCACAGAATCCCGCCGGTCTCTGATTGGCTTCATCTCTGCACATGTCATGTAGGCTTTTGCCCTTTTCCTCCCAGAATACTTTGCCCCATGTAACGCCATGTGCTCGCAGCCATTTTATCAATCAAAAGCACACTTCGTTCACGCGAAGTACAACAAACTTCGACTTCGTTCCGAACCGAAGTTTTCCTGAAATTCTAAATGAATTCCACTTCGTTAGAATCAATTCGCCCATCTCTAGTCACCTCCTCCGGAGCTGAAAATGGACAACGGGTACAATGTAGAATACCACAACTAAAATGGTTGACCGGGCGCTCGTTTCTAGGAACAAATCCTCGTGGCGGATGATGTTGAATTAAATGATAATTTATTTCATAAAAAATGCACAGGGTGGGGGCGTGGCCTGAGCCTGCACGCTTGAAGCAGGAACTCCAGAGGGGACTTAGCTAACTCGGTCTAAATAAGCCCTTTTTTGCCATCAATTCTCACCCCAATCAGGGGATTAAGCTATATCTAGCCTCCAGGCATCCAAGTTCTGTAAATTCCAACGGAACACCGCATCTGCGAGAAACGGGGACCGCCGGCCTGTTGCCAGGAAGACCTTCTCTGCACCGGCGCCATCTTGGGGGTGAAGGAGACCGTGCCAGCAAGCTGCCAACGGCTGTTTAAAACCGGCTCCCACCCGCATACCTGCTGCGACAGTTCATCGGTGACTCCGCTGACAGGTCGCGCTGCATCCGACCCCTCCGGCTCTCTGCGGGGCTCCTCGGGAGGTCTCCCTGAAGTGGCGCCGGACCCTGCTGCTGCCGCCATCTCCCAAAGGCGCCGACATCCTGTCTTTTCTGTGGCGCTGAATCCTCCCGTGACGCTGAACCCTCCCATGACGCTGACATCTCCTAGCATCTGCGGAAACACAGGTAACGGGATTCCCCGCCGGGTTAATACCTGAAGCGGCGCCGGATCTTGCTGCAGCCACCATCCCTGGAGGTACTGACATCCTATCCCTCCTGTGGCGCTGTAATTTCCCACGGCACTGAAATCCCCCGGCATCTAGTGAGACACAGATACCGGGACCTCCCGCTGAGCTAATCCCTCCGGCATACCTTCGGCAGCTCTCACCCTTACATTGGGTATTGCAAAAAGGGAAGCCCTGTGCATAAGTGGAGACGATACATCCTCTTGACATAAACCCCCCTGTGACTGATCTGCCTTGCGGTGGACCCAACATCTTATACTCCCTTACTTCTAAGGGGTGAACATAATCATTCTATATTTATAACCTGCAGCATACTTAGGGTAAAACCCCTGTTCTAAACACTAAACCTATAACTGGGGGAACCTGGTGCCTTATTAAAGTATATACGGAGCCCTTCACCAGGACTAATCAAATATCTTCCTACCTGATATATACTAGGATCACCCATTCTCCCTCCTGTATGCCACTGAACTGGCTCTATCCCTGACTATACCACACTCAACCTATACATAAAGAAAAATCTTAGCTCTCCTGTGTGTGAGATAGTGTGCCTCCATATCACCGGGACTCACTCTACAAGCAACTCTGACGACCCCAGCTTATCACTCACTTAAAACGAGATTTCTAGTAACTCCTTGGGTCTATCACTCAAATCCGGACCTCGGGAGACTCCCCTACCCTCCTAACCAACCACTAAATAAGGGCAAACCTATCTACTCAAACTACTAACTGTAAAACGCAAGTACCTGCGGTGTGTACAGAAAACTACATAATACATAATCCACAACGCTGACCCGAGTGTTCCAAAGCTCTAATAATGGGTGGTAACTCCAAACGGAACAAATCACAACCTACTAAATTAACGGAGTTCTTCCAAACCCCTTCCACCCGCTCCCAGGATAGGGGAAGGCGTGACCTATCCCCCCCCTCATCAACAACCTCTTCCAGGCAAGACTTTGCAGATATGGATCAACAAAATCCTTCAGAGACCTTCAGTACATCTGAACAAACCCTACAACGCCTATTCTCATCGTTTAGAGAAACGTTACAAAACGACTTTAAGCAAATGATGGGTGAATTTAAAATGGACATACAAGCATTAGTCTCTAGAACAGAGCATGTAGAGAAGAAGATGGCCGAGTTTGCCAAGTCGCATAACCAGCTTATAGATGCCAATGCGTCCCTGGAAGAGGAAGTCCAGAAATTATCATCAAAATTGCTGGACTTAGAGGATCGTTCGAGGCGCAACAATATCCGCCTCCGAGGTATCCCTGAATCGGTTTCTTCCGATGCCCTCCCACAATTCCTTATAGATCTCATGGCCCTGATTCTCCCAGAAGCGTCTCCAACAGACTTAATGGTGGACCGCATCCACAGGCTCCCGAAACCGAAACCTCTCCCTCCATCTACACCACGTGATGTCATCGAAAGGGAATTCACTTTTTTAAAAACCCAAAGAAAATTTTCTCAAGAACCACAGGAGTGCCTCCAATCCCCAGATAGGTTTAAGGATCTTTCAATTTTCCGGATCTTCTCTGCAGGCACAATGCTCAAGCGAAAAGAATTCGCCCAAAACAAAAATCTTAAGGGAGATTAACATCCTTACCATGGGGGTTTCCAGTCAAGCTCATCAAAACCCAAAAACTCTACGACCTAGTCTGCTGACTCCCTCCTCTGCCAGAGAACCTTGATGTCTGGGGTCTCCTCTCCACACCCTACCAATACTCCCTCAAGAAAAGGAGCTGACAGACCTGGTATCATCTCACCTATCTGGTCTGACCCAACCCGCCGTTCCAGAACCCATCAGCAGACCTGATCTAACTCCACCCACACAGTGGTACATCATTTTCAAATTATCTGGTTGCCTGGTTCCATACATTGGAATTTTTTTTCAAACGTCCCCCTCTATGGAAGCCAATAAGACTCCCCTACTACTCTCTTTGCGCTCAGAAAGACTGATTGACGTTTTTCCTTTGCAGGTTCTTCAGTAGGACTTTACCCCTCCTCTGGTTCCCCCTGTAGGGAACTACTCATGTTGAATGTAATTACTTGTTCAAATAGAGTTGCTAATGCTGTTTTTTATGTTATCTGTTCTCTAGCCATTATTTCAATGCTGATTTCTACTCTTATGGTACGTCATCTTCATTCTTTCGACTCAACCTTACTAACTATCCTATACTCCAAACCTCATGGGGATTAAACTAATGTCTTTAAACGCCAATGGGCTCAACTCACCCCATAAACGTTCCTCCCTATGGAGAGAGGCTTTAAAAGCCAAAACGGATATACTCTGCGTGCAAGAAACGCATCTACATGCCAATGACTCTTTCAGACTAAAACATAAATATTTCCCACATTCCTTCCTCACAGCATCACTGTCCAAAAAAGCGGGTGTAGCCATTTTAATTAAAAATACGGTAACATTTCAACTCATAGATGTTCATATTGATCCCGGGGAAGTAATTATACTAAGGTGTGACCTAACTCATCTCCTTACACTTTTTCTTAGCCTCTATGCGCCAAACCAACACCAGCTACCCTTCATCTCCAAAACAATCCTCAAAGCTAAGAGTATGCTAAGGGGTAGACTGGTGGTCTGCGGAGACTATAATATGGTTATGGATAAATCCTTAGACAGGTCTAAAGGGAGTTCCCACTATGCCCCAGAACTTAAAAACTTCACCAACCACGAAAACCTGCATGACCCTTGGAGATATAGACATGCAGGAGAGGTGGATTACACTTTCTACTCTCATTCTAGAAACACACACTCCAGAATTGATTACTTCTTAGTGGACAAACCGACCTTGCATAGCGTCATCGATGCAGAAATCGGTAGCGCGACCTGGTCAGACCATGCACCTACTTTTTTGACTATGAATGACACGCTGAGCACGAACTCCTTTGCTCCATGGAGAATTAATCACTTCTTACTAAAATCTCCTTCCATTGTTAAAGAAATCCAACAAGCTCTTACAGATTATTTCGAACTGAACTCGCTCCCCACCTCCATCAATGGAAGCCCTTTGGTGCGCACATAAAGCAGTGATCAGAGGGGTCTGCATTAAAATAGCCTCTAGAGAAAAACGTAAACGAGAACAAGCCATAAACGATTTACTCCAAGAAATAGCCTCTCTTGATAAACAATTTAAATCAGACTCCTCTCCTACCACTAAAGAAAAACTGATACTCAGCAGGAATAGACTGCGCTCCCTCTATCTGAACCAATATGAATCTCAACTGTCCAGACTTAAATGGAATTTTTATGTCCCCGGAGACCCACCCTCTAAAATTGCTAGCAAAGAGAGTGAAGGCCCTTCAGGCTAGAAACAAGATAGCATACATCACCAAATCAGATAAATCCAGGATTTACGACCCTCAACTCATTACCAATGCATTTGCACAATACTACAGTCAGCTCTACAATCTAAAAGATGATCCAGGCACATCCAAGGTACACAAGTCGAATATCACCTCCTTCTTGAATCAAACTTCTCTTCCTACCCTTTCAGAAACTCACCTAAACCTTTTAAATGAACCAATCTCCTTAAAAGAAATTGAGGAAGTAGTTAACTCCTCCAAACTCAACAAAGCGCCCGGTCCAGATGGACTTACAAATGAATACTATAAACTATTTTGCCCCACTTTAGCTCCACATCTCCTCTCCATTTTTCAGGACATTATAAATAATGGTAAAGCCCCTAAAGAGATGTTAAATGCGATAGTGACTACTATACCCAAACCAGGTAAAGCCCCCTATCTCTTTTCCCAATTATAGGGCCCCTCTCCTACTCAATTGTGACATAAAGTTATTCGCCAAAATTATAGCGAACAGACTGAATGATATCATGCCCTTCCTTATTAGTAAAGACCAGGTGGGTTTCGTTAAAGGCCAACAAACCCGTGACGGAATCAGAAGAGTACTGGATCTCATCCACAAAATAAACAAAGACAAAATCCCTTCCATCTTATTATCATTAGACGCGTCGAAGGCCTTCGACCGATCAACTGCGATTATTTAAAGGAAAGTATTAATAAAATTCGGATTCACTGGTCCCATAATTAACGCCATTTCCTCACTTTACACTACCCCTTCAGCCAAAGTTCTCACCTCAGGATTCCTCTCTGAATCCTTTCCGATCACTAATGGTACTAGGCAGGGATGCCCACTTTCTCCCCTAATTTTTATACTATGTGTAGAACCCCTTTCAGAATTAATCAGACAAACACCCTTAATTATAGGAATCCTGTTTGGCGGCTTAGAACATAAAATCAGTTTATTTGCAGATGACATTCTGATACTGTGCCAAAACCCCATGCAATCCCTGGAATCCCTCCTCCAAATACTAGAAACATATTCCTCAGTCTCGTATTATCGACTAAATGCGTCAAAGTCCACTATTATGCCCTTACATGTCACAGCCACTCAAAAGCTTCACTTATCCAGGCTGAATTTTATTTGGTCTGAATCATACATTACCTATCTAGGCATAAAACTAACTCCTTCCCTAGATCAAACCATACAAATAAATCTAGATCTCTTACAGAGCATCCTGCTGGGGGAAATTAAACGTCTATCTGCCTTCTCTCTCTCATGGATGCAAGAATTAACGTGACCAAGATGATGCTCCTCCCACGTATTCTCTATCTCTTGAGATCACTCCCTTATTTGCTACCACCCACCTCACTCAACAAACTTCAATCTTCCCTTTTGTCATTTATTTGGAACTCAAAAAAACCAAGGTGCAGGAGACAATTCCTGTTTTTGAACACAATAAAAGGAGGCATGTCTGTCCCGAATATAAATTTTACAACATTGCCTCGGTGTTAGAACCCCTTTACACATTCTGGAGATCACCTGACATGCACCATTGGTCCTCAATCGAGAACTCCATGACAGCCCCATACACAGTTAAAGAGTTGCTAATGGCTGAGCTCTTGAATCTTAAATACCCTGTACCCCCCATCCCCTCTCTACAACATGCTTTTCGGGCTTGGATTGACTTTGTTAAACCTAATCAATGGATTCACGTTTCAAAAAAAAAAGTGCTCTCTATCTGTTATTCAATTAGCCTCCCCACAGCTTTCACTGAAAGACTGGATAGTACAGGGTCTTGCAACCATTGATCAGCTATATGATCAGCAACAGCTGCGAACATTCATGGACCTAAGGTTTAGTTATGATCTGAACCGTAACACGTTCTTTAAATACCTACAGGTTAGACATATTCTACAAGACTGGGTGTGGCCTAACAAACCTAAATTACCCTCTCCATATTCCAAGTTCTTCAGGAACAAAAAAGGCTTTGAAAAGGGTCTATCTGTTGTATATAATCTTCTCTTGGGACTAACTGATCAAACCAAACCATATTTTGTAACTAAATGGGAAGCGGAGTTAGGAAACTCCTTCTCTACCGATAGTTGGCTGACAGCCTTCTCTGCATCCTCTAAATACACTAGGTGTATCAAACACCTAGAAGTCACGAAAAAACTTCATTTAAGATGGTACCTAACCCCAACTCGCTTAGCTCACTTCTCCCAACCAAACTCTGCGCTTTGTTGGAGGGGATGTGGCTCCAATGGAACCCTCTTTCACATGTGGTGGAGCTGCCCACACTCCTCTGCTCTCTGGGATCAAGTTGAAGGTCTAATTACTGGTTTATTTTCCACTAAAATTAAAATCACTCCACATCTAGCACTACTGGACCTGGACCTAGAGGAATTCCCAATCCCCTTTAGAACAATCTTATATCATGTTCTAGTGGCCACTAGATTAACGAGTGCCAGACACTGGAAAGCTTCAGCTTTACCTAATATTAAGGAAATTATCCAAAGAGTGATCCTCCAATATAGGTCTGAAACCTCCCTTGTGATCCCACCCCATATGGTCCCAAAAATAAAAGCTAACTGGAGAATTTGGACTGACTCTATACACTTTGCAGACACTTAGAGCTTTTTTAACAAAATCACTGCTCTGGGGGAAAACATAAAATGGAGGGAGACAGGTTGCAATACTCTTACTTGTCTTCCGCAACTCATATGCTCTTTGTATGCTCTAAATGTATACGACTCTCTACATTTGCTCTCCAGAAATCTTTAGTACCCTAATATACGTACCTATTGGATCTCATTGTTTCTTCTTACTTATTGAAAACTTTACATTATGGACATTTCCTTGTTCTAATTCGAGCATTGATTATGGCTTGTTTAGTTTGTTTATTTGTTTATTTGTTCTATGATACCTTGTGATCTCTCTGCCTTTTCATGATTATATTTTGTGAAAATCAATAAAATTGATGTTTAAAAAAAAAAAAATGCACAGGGTGTTAGTCTTGGCATAGAACAGTAACACACATAACGCGTTTCGTGTCCGCAACCGGCACTTCCTCAGATGATACAGTGTTACTAAAAACAACAGTATAAAAAACACCCATATTTAAAAAGGTAGATCAGCTCTGATAGGTGTGAGACGTAACCAATCGGGACTAACATTATACACACATTGAGAGACTTCCCGGAGGGAAGAACCAATAACAAATTCAAAAACAAAGAATGAGAATAAAGAATGAGCCTGATTGGCTTACTCTGAGTGGAGGGAAGTTTGATCTAAGCAATGAGATTAGAGGCTACTCCGGTTCCATTGAACTCTATGGGAAGCAGAACAACCAATCAAAGGGCAGAGATGTACAAAGTCACTGATTGGTCAGAAAACGGAGGGAAAATTGAATTGACCAATGAACGAAAGAGCTATTCAGTCTTATGTTATTCTATGGGGAACAAACAAGCGCCCTTTATACAATTAATAAACAATGCGCTCATGAGATAGAAGGCGCAACCATGTCAGCGGTAATAACAACTGGGCTGGTGTGGACTTAGACCAAGGAAAAGAAAGGCGCTTTTCATATTTGTAAGAATGTAGTGCTCTCATTGTATTTAAAGCGTGTTACGGGTGTCCCTGCGACCCCCCTGTCGGGTCGCAGGCACACCCGCACCACCGCAGCGTCCCCAGCTGCGACCAGCGCCGCAGCCCGTTAATCGGGCTGTGGACACACCGGCAGCTCTGTGTTCCACTTACCTCAGCTCCTGTTTCCGTCCCGGCACGCACGCTGCACTACAGGGAAATTTAAAGGGACAGTGCGCTTGGTCTCACCGGCTACTGACCCTATTTAAGCTCTGCCCCTTCCTGTGCACCTTGCCGAATCGATAGTGCCCTGTGCCTAGAGAGGACGCGTTCCTGAGTGTCTTGTCGTCTACTGTGTACCGTACCTTCTGCCTCCGTCCCTTGACCACGAACCATTGCCGCCTGTCCTGACCTTCTGCCTGTCCCCGACTACGAACCACTGCCGCCTGCAATGACCTTCTGCCTGTCCCCGTCTACGAGCCTGCTTCACGATTCTGTACCGCGCAACACCTCAGCTGCCACCGCAAGCAAGTCACGTCAGGGGTAGAGACCTGGTAGTAATCCGCCGCAGCAAGTCCATCCCACTTTGTGGCGGGCTCTGGGGAAAACCGGACCTACTTAGACTCTGCTCCCTGGCGTGGCTTACGCCATCGCTTGTGGTGGTTCAGAGGATCCACTACCATATCCGTTACAGTTCAATTCAGCCATGGATCACGCTAACGTCCCTCTTCCGAGCGTCTCTGATATCACCACCATCGTGGCCAAGCAATCCAAGCAGAATGCTCAGCAAGCACAACAGCTGAATCAGCTATCGTCTTTGATGCAGCAGCTCCTCACCACCCAGCAGCAGTCTGCTGCCGTGGCAGCTCCCGTGGCAGCAGCTTCATTAATGTCCACCGGCCCCAAGCTCCGGTTGTCTATGCCGACGAAATTTGATGGGGACCCTAAGGCCTGCAGGGGCTTCATCACCCAATGCTCTCTCCACGTGGAACTCATGGCCGGACAGTTCCCGCTAGAAAGGTCTAAAGTGGCCTTCATTGTCAGTCTGCTTTCTGGGAAAGCCCTAGCCTGGGCGACTCCGCTTTGGGACCAAGATGACCCCGTCACGGCTGACCTGGGTACTTTTCTTCAGGAGTTCCGAAGTGTGTTCAAGGAACCCGCCCACGCATTCTCAGCGGAAACCGTGTTGCTGAACCTCCAGCATGGGGAACTCCTCCTAGGAGACTACGCCGTGCAATTCCGCACTCTAGCTTCCGAGTTGGCATGGAACGATGCAGCATTATGCTCCACGTTTAAGAAGGGCTCTTTCCCGCCAGATTTAAGGGCCTCTCCACCCGGGACTCTCCGTCTTCATTGAGTGAGCTGATCCATCTGGTGACCCGGATTGATATCCGTTTCTCGGAGAGACGTGAGGAGATACATCAAGAGCACGTACCAACCCAAACACGTCGTCTACCCCGTCTTGCGCCGGTGTTTCTTCGGCCTCCACTGCCTCCTTCCCAGCCAACCATGGAAGAGGCCATGCAAGTGGACAGAGCCCACCTGACCGCAAGAACTGACTCGACGACGTGAGGGCAGCCTATGCCTCTACTGCGGCAGTCCCGAACACCTCCTCAGGGTTTGTCCGCTCCATCCGCAACGTCCGGGAAACGCATGCACCTAGGCTTCGTGGGAGAAGCGTCTCTAGGTGTGAACAATCCTTCTCCTCGGCTTATGCTACCAATTCGGGTCACAACTAATTCCGGGATCTCGTTTCAAGTGGTGGCCTTCTTGGATTCCGGATCTGCCGGGAATTTTATGTATGCTGCTTTGGTGGCCAAGTATCGTCTTTCGGTGGTCCGCTTAGACCAACCCTTGGTCATTTGTCCTTTTAGTGGCAAAACTCTTGAGTGACCCCAAACCCTGTTCCAGACTAAAACCGGTGGTCCTGCAAGTCTTTAGCCTTACACAAGGAGAAGATCGCATTCTTCGTGTTACCCCTCTCTTCCTTGGCTGTCCTCCTGGGGCTTCCGTGGCTGCAGCGTCACGCCCCCATGCTCGACTGGAAGACGGGCGAAGTTTTGCGTTGGGGTCGAGATTGCCAGTCTCACTGTCTATCGGCACCTCGCCAGGTGCACCCCATTCCTCCACGGTCTCCTCTCAAGCCCTTACCAGGCTTGCCACCACCGTATCAGGACTTTCGGGACGTCTTCTCCAAGAAGCAGGCAGACTCTCTACCTCCCCATTGTCCCTACAAGTGTCCTATAGACCTGCTGCCTGGGACTAGTCCACCCCAGGGTAGGGTCTATCCACTCTCGGTACCCGAGACTCAGGCTATGTCGGCCTACATTAAAGAAAATTTACAGAAGGGCTTCATCCACAAATCTACTTCTCCGGCGGGTGCCGGATTCTTCTTTGTGGAGAAGAAGGATGGTTCCTTACGGCCCTGCATTGACTACCGCGGTCTCAACAAAATCACGATCAAAAATCGGTATCCTTTCCTCTGATTACTGAACTCTTCGATCGTCTACGCGGAGCTAAAGTCTTCTCCAAGTTGGATTTGCGGGGGGCCTATAATCTCGTCCGGATCCGAGAAGGCGACGAATGGAAGACGGCCTTCAATATCGTGATGGGCAACTTTGAGTATTTAGTGATGCCCCTTTGGCTTGTGCAAGCGTCAGCAGTCTTCCAAGAATTCGTCAATGACATTTTAGAGATCTTCTGTATGTCTGCGTGGTTGTCTACTTGGATGACATTCTGGTATTTTCGCCTGATCTGGAGACCCACCAATCGCATGTGCGCCAGGTCCTGAAACGCCTGCTGACTCACGGCCACACAACCCATTTGCTGGCTGCGCCGCTGCCTGACGCGCAAGCTGACGCCCTCTTCTCCTGACGATGATGAAGCCTTTGCCTCACCTGGCTTCCAAGTGCGGTCGGCTACATCATCATCTATTTGTGTTTCATCGTCACTGCTGTCCTCATCACCGGTCTTGGTATGCAGAGGCTGACCCCTCACAACATGACCTCCCATGCCACTCTCAACATCTATACTTTGCCACCTACTGCAAGAAGCAGGGGATATTGGCTCCATTTCTTCGCTGCCAAGTAGTTGCTGACTGCCTCCTCAAATTTTTTCATCCTCGCTATATAGTGGCGCTGAGCCCAGACCACATAGTAGATCTCTGGCTGAGGGAACCGGGGATGGGACAGAGGGGGTTGGGACAGGTGGGGCCACTGACCGCTCCGGGGCCATGCCAACTAAGGGTTGTGTCTGACATTCCCACGACTCTTGGGCTGGGGTTGGTCAGATGTCATCTGGGAGGAAGTTTGGGTGACCTAGTCAACCCAAACAAGAACTATTGGGTTGCTGAACAAAAACACGGCAGCTAGATGACAAACGGCAGTTGTGGCTCACCGAAATGACCCCCGCTGCGATGTCCCTTGCTGTGCTGCGACCTGGGCCTGCTCCAGGAATGTTTGTGCTTCTCCCACTACAGGTAAAGACCCTGCCACCTCTCTGTCTGACATACTGTTTGTTCTAAAATGTACAGACACTGTTTGATGAAGATATCTGTATATGATAAATACACACCCTGTATTTGACTCCAAATGAACCCACTAACAAGCTTGGGTAACCCTTGGATATAAATTGCACTCCACAAATGGCCAGGAAAAATTTACTTGTATGTGTCGTTTAAAAACACTGTGTATTATACTGAATGTAAAAGCACAAACAGGCTTAATTAACCTTCGGATATGAATTATGCTACAGGCAAAATTGCTTCTTTAACGGTGAAAAAGAACGTTTCTTTTACTAAGTACAACTGCAAAAAAAATACTTAGTTAACCCTTGGATGTAAATTGCGCAAAAGAATTAAGCAACCAAAAACTACCAGCTTTGTAGCGTGTTACTATGGTGTGTATTTTACGGTACACAGCAAAAGAAAAACTTGTAATTAACCTTCGGTTATGTTTTATGTAAGGCAAATGTCTTTTTTGGCGATGAAAAGATGGTTTCTTTTAGTCACCACAACAGCAGAACAACGCTTAATTAACCCCTGGATGTAAATTGTGCAAAAGAATTGAGCAACCAAAAAGGGACCAGCTTTGTAGCATGTTACAATGGCGTGTATTTTACGGTACAAAACAACAGAAAAAACTTGTAATTAACCTTCGGTTGTGAATTATGTACAGGCAAAATGTCTTTTTTGGCGATGAAAAAAACGTTTTTTTAGTCACCACAACAGCAGAAAAAACGCTTAATTAACCCCTGGATGTAAATTGCGCAAAAGAATTGAGCAACCAAAAACTACCAGCTTTGTAGCATGTTACAATGGTGTGTATTTTACGGTACACAGCAAGAGAAAAACATGTAATTAACCTTCGGTTATGAATTATGCTACAGGCAAAATGTCTTTTTTGGCGGTGAAAAAGACGGTTTCTTTTAGTCACCACAACAGCAAAAACAATGCCTTAATTTAAACCCCCTGGATGTAAATTGCGCAAAAGAATTGAGCAACCAAAAATCAAGTAGTATTTGTATTGTAAAAACGCTGTTTCTTAAAATGAATACAACAGGAACAGGCTTAGAAAACCCTTGGATATTCAATGTGTTGTGATCAGATATCATTAAAATGTATATGCAGCTGCATTGGACGCACACTGGTCTTCAGTTCCAATACCCCACAAAATCAGAATTAGTACTTTAAGAGAAGCAGTCTCTGAGGGCAAGCTGTAACACCCCCAAAAATCGCTGTATAAAAAATGAGTTCCCTTTTTTCAAGAGATTTTCATAAGCAGCCATGGCAGCACCTTCCCTAATCAGTACAGTGAGAGCGGTATGAGCTCCCAGCGTCGCGCCCAGACTTATATAGTGCGGTGACGTCACAGAATACCGCCGGTCTCTGATTGGCTTCAGCTCTGCACATGTCATGTAGGCTATGCCTTCTTCCTCCCAGAGTTCTTTGCCCATGTAACGCCATGTGCTCGCAGCCATTTTTTTCAATCAAAAGCACACTTCGTTCACGCGAAGTACCCCAAACTTCGACTTCGTTCCGAACCGAAGTTTTCCTGAAATTCTAAACGAATTCCACTTCGTTAGAATCAATTCGCCCATCTCTAGTCACCTCCTCCGGAGCTGAAAATGGACAACGGGTACACTGTAGAATACCGCAACTAAAATGGTTGACTGGGCGCTCGTTTCTAGGAACAAATCCTTGTGGCGGATGATGTTGAATAAAATGATAATTTATTCCATAAAAAATGCACAGGGTGTTAGTCTTGGCATAGAACAGTAACACACATAACGCGTTTCGTGTCCGCAACCGGCACTTCCTCAGATGATACAGTGTTACTAAAAACAACACTATAAAAAACACTCATATTTAAAAAGCTCCGATAGGTGTGAGACGTAACCAATCGGGACTAACATTATACACACATTGAGAGACTTCCCGGAGGGAAGAACCAATACATTCAAAAACAAAGAATGAGAATAAAGAATGAGCCTGATTGGCTTACTCTGAGTGGAGGGAAGTTTGATCTAAGCAATGAGATTAGAGGCTACTCCGGTCCCATTGAACTCTATGGGAAGCGGAACAACCAATAAAGGGAAAGAGATGTCCCAAAAGTCACTGATTGGTCAGAAAACGGAGGGAAAATTTAATTGACCAATGAACGAAAGAGCTATTCGGTCTTATGTTATTCTATGGGGAACAAACAAGCACCCTTTATACAATTAATAAACAATGCGCTCATGAGATAGAAGGCACCACCATGTCAGCGGTAATAACAAGCAGGCTGGTGTGGACGTAGACCAAGGAAAAGAAAGGCGCTTTTAAATTATTTGTAAGAATGTAGTGCGCTCATTGTATTTAAAGCGTGTTACGGGTGTCCCTGCGACCCCCGTGTCGGGTCGCAGGGACACCCGCACCGCCGCAGCTTCCCCCGCTGCGACCGGCGCCGCAGTCCCACTTACCTCAGCTCCTGTTTCCCGGTGCGCACGCCGCACTACAGGGAAATTTAAAGGGACAGTGCGCCGGTGGTTGGTCTCACCGGGCGCTGACCCTATTTAAGCTCTGCCACTTCCTGAGCACCTTGCGAATCGATAGTGCCCTGTGTCTTGAGAGGAAGCGTTCCTGAGTGTCTTGTCGTCTTTCTGTGTTACCGTACCCTTTTGTCTCCGTCCCTTGACCACGAACCAGTGCCGCCTGTGCTGACCTTCTGCCTGTCCCCGACTACGAACCACTGCCGCCTGCACTGACTTTCTGCCTGTCCCCGTCTACGAGCCTGCTTCACGATTCTGTACCGCGCAACACCTCGGCTGCCACGGCAGCAAGTCCATCCCACTTTGCGGCAGGATCTGGTGAAAACCGGACCCCTTTCTTAGACTCCGCTCCCTGGCGTGGCTTAAACCATCGCTTGTGGTGGTTCAGAGGATCCACTACCATATCCGTTACAGTTCGATTTGGCCATGGATCACGCCAAGATCCCTCTTCCGAGCATCTCTGATATCACCACCATCGTGGCCCAGCAATCCAAGCAGAACGCTCAGCAAGCACAACAGCTGAATAGTGTTGAGCGATTTTTATCGACAAAGTTGAAATTGGCAAGGTTTTTTTGGTGATCGAAATTTTCAGATCATACGATAATTAAGGTTAAAATTTGTGCTTAAATTTTTAAGATCGCGCCCCTTTTCGGCGCTTCCTGTCATTTTGGCGGCCAGCAAATCAGATTACAGAGTAGAGCAGGGTGGATGTGTGTGCGACGTCATGACTGGGATGTGTATGGTTGCGATTGGCTGGAAAAATGACCTCGTTTTAACATAGAACAGCCTTCCTGTTCAGCCTTAGTGTCTCTCTGCGTCTCTAGGGAAAAGGACGTGCGCTCTGCCTGTGGCCAAACAGCTCAGCGAAATTAGTCTATTTCTGCACAGAGAAACCTTTACTATTAGCCTGTGATCCTTCCAATTTAGTTAGATTAGAGATTTGAGATTTTATGTTGTTAGCTAAGGAATTTTAAAGGCGCATCTACCGCTGTAAAGTCACAGGGGGAGGGCGGGGGGGGGGGGGGGCCCGGGGCACAAACACAGAAAAGCTTTCTATAAAGAAACTGGTAAAGTTCCCCAAAGACTTAGGTAGCATTGACTGCAATATCTTTTTTTTAAAACAGTTTGTAAAAAATTTTCCTGGAATTGGGGCCCCTGAACTTTTATTTGGATACACATCATTTTCTGCTGGGCCTTTTTTAGGGCAAAACCCAAAACTTTTTTACGTATTGTAGTTACCCAGCATGAAGTTTTTTGCCTTTTTGGGCGTTTTCTGCACAAGTTTCAGTGCAGAAAAGAAATATAATTGAGTAAAAGAACCTAGGCGCCCCTGGGGCCCCTTGTTATAACATTTGTATTTTAAACTGTATTCTGCTGTTTGGGGTGCATAACTGTCGTTTCAAAATGATGCAAAAAGCTCTTGAATGTGCCCCCCTCTGCTACCTGCCAACCCAAACGGCGGGCCCAAGAGGCAGTTAGGCTTAGGCAGTTGGGCATTTAGTTAGTCTTGGTCCTCCATCGGGAGGTGTGCGAGGTCTTGGCAAGTAAAGGTGTGTGTTGCTCCCGGGCTCCCCTACCCATTCTGCTAGGCCCCTGCCTACCTAAACCTGCCCTTAATTCTCCACCCCCAAAAGGATACACAGGATCTCCGGCTACTGGAGGGTGAAAGCCCAGTCAAAAAAAAACCTTCTGCCGCCTTTTTGGGAATAGGGGCTCCCACCGCGGGCTAGCTTCCCCGGTTTTCAGTCAGAGATCCCCACTTTCATGTGAAACCCAGGGGACGAGCTTCCTCTGTCCAAATTGAGTATTAAGGGGCCCTTTAAAAGGGGATTTTCCAAAGCGTGCCCGGGGGGTGAAAGCCCTCCGGAAAAGGGTTTTGAATCGTTTTTTTGGAATACTCCCCGCACCAATTCCCGATTTGGACACATATCGGGTGTTGATCTTTATCAAAGCTCCCGCTATTACATCATACTCAAGCAAGTCATTGTTACTGCACACAGTTATTGTATTCCTGGTTGAATCCAGAGACAAGGGCTCAAACTAGTTTTTGCTGCAAAAAAATGCAACTCCGGGTTTTTTCCCGAACCCTGGCTTGGTCGTCTTGGGGGGTGTTTGCTGGGACAAATAAAAATTTTTGGGTACCAGGTCCGGGGAGTTGCCCCTATTCCCTCGTCCCAACACCGGTTCCCGGCACAACCTTTTTAAGGGGAAACCCGGGGCCGGTTTGCCCATTTTTTCGATGGGCCTTTTCTTTCCCTTTCAACCGGTTGTTTTCCACCTTGAGTTAAATTCAACCCGCTCTTGTGTCAGCACAGGTTGTTTTTTGCCAAAAATACCGGGGTTATCATATGAAAACATAACAGATACTGTTTTTTGATTTTTCCGCACCCGCTTTTTCATTGAGCGCTCCCGAAAAATCTTAACAGAAATTCTATGTCACCAAAGGTGAATTGAAAGGTGCAAAAAATACGTTGTTTTAGAAAACATAAAGATAGTTTTTTTTTGTTTTTGCGCACCAGTTTTGTTCTTGACCGAACCCGTTCTTAAAACAGCAACAAATAGTCCCCAAAGGGGTGAAATTGAAAGGTGAAAAAAAAACCGTGTTTATCGAAAACTAAAGATAGGGTTTTTTGTTTTGCGCCCCCGGGCGTTCATTGGCAGCATCCGATTCTTCGCTTCTTGGCCCCGGTGTTGAAAAGGTGCAAAAAATCGTTTTTATTTCGTAAAAGGGTTTTTGTTTTTTTCGCACCCAGTTTTTTCTTGACGCGATCCACGAAATCTTAAACAGCAATTCTATATCACCAAGGTGAATTTGGAAAGGTGAAAAAAAATACCGTGTATTTCGAAAACATAAAAGATACTTTTTTTTTGCTTTTGGCCCCCGTTTTTTTCATTGACCTGCTTCCCGTAAATTTTAAAAACGCAATTCATGTCCCCAAGGTAAAATTGAAAGGTGAAAAAAATTTTACCGTGTATTATCGAAAAAAAAACTTTACGTGTTTTTTTGCACTTTTGCCCGCCGTTTTTTGTAGAACCCTTGCATTTTTAAATTTGAATCCGAAATTTTGTTTTGTTTTGAGGGTTTGGAATAGGGGGTCTTTAATAAGAGATTTCCCAAAAATATTCCCTACCTTCTCAAATTTTTTATTTCTGAACAGGGAGCGAATTGGGTGGAAAAGCGAGCAAAAGAGGGGGGTAGCACATGGAGGGGGGGGTTGAGGGGAAAGGGTGCCCCTTTCCGTGCTCGCGACAACAAATGCCAGCGGTGTCAGTTGCAGGCCCGTCAGGCCTGTCATCGCTGGGTCGGGGCCCCTTGTGAATTTAAGTACGAACATCGTGCCAATTGCCTTCGTGGTTTTTGGGGCCCGCTTTTAGCAGCTTCCTCCCGTCTCCCAGTCCGGCCACAAAGTGTAATAGATCATCAGCATCGTCAACATGAAGCACCCCAAAGTCAACTCGTGTACCCACCTGTGGCTAATCCATTGATGAAAAACCCTTTTTGTGCAAAAATGCGGTTTGGGGGTCAGAAGGCATTTTAAAAGTAAGGGATGATTTAGTCTGCTCTGACCCCCCGTTAGACCCATCAGAGGAGGTGGGAAGCCGGTCTTTCCCCCAAAAATCCCGGGCGGTCGGCAACCCCTTTTGCGTCCCCCCTTTGCTTGTAGCCGCGTTTTCTGGATGCAGAAAGTCAGGCGACCAAGTCACCGTGTTATGAGATAAAAACCCTTGCGGATCCTTCCGGTTTTTTCCCGCAAAATTTGCTTCGAGCGTTCATCAGGGACGGGGGAAGAGATGGGGTATGTAAATTTGGGTCCCGCCACAAAAAGGGAGGGGGGGGGGTCGCAGAAGTCCGCTGAATGTTCCCCAAGCCCACGGTAGGCAAACCCGCCCCTGTTTATCCCCGTAAAAAAAGGTCCAGGACCTCTCCCCGGGGCCCTTCTTTGAGCAAGCCTTTGATTCACCGTGTGTCATTGCCGCCTTTCCCGTAAAGCTTAAGTGAGGCAAGAACCTTAAGGGTTAACCCCCACCAACATGTTAGTCACAGCAGCGAATGCATAGGTTGAAAGGGAGGGAAACTTGGCCAAAAAAGGCCAGTGCGCCGGGCCCAAACCACTGAACCCCCTCTGTCTCCCCCCCTCCTTCCCCCGCCCCACCAAGCGTTTTTTCAGTGCCCTGTTTTTCGAGTTCTGATCAGGGATCAGCCTCCGCTTCGTTCCCCCGTCGCCGGAAGTCCCACCAGCCCACCAGAGACCCCCCTTACCCCCCCTTTTTCCCCCCAGTTTGACGACCTGCCCCCGTCAGCGGCCGTCGGCTGCCCCCCCTTCTGTTTCCCGGGTTTTGGGGCAGAAGAAACACTTAAAAAAAACCTCCCAAAGCCAAAGCCTGAATGTCGGCATTCCAGGCTTTTGGCCTTGGGAAAAATGTTGCCTTTCCGTCGTTGGACACGAGGGGTTCCGTACGTCTGGCCCTCCCCTGCCCCCAATCCCAGATCCCGAGCAGGCTTTCCTTTTTCCCAGAAAAAGCCTCCCTCCCCTGGCCACCCACGTGTCATCTAAAATTTTAAAATGCGTTGTCTGTCTGTGTCCGGAAAAAGTACTCCCCACCGGGCACATGGTAGTAAGACGGCAAGGCCGCTATTCTCTGTGAAGCTCACTGGGTGAGTGGGTGGATGTCTTGGGGTGCGGTGGCTTCTGCCGGCGCACGCTCTTCAAAAAAGCGGGGTGGTGCAGGGCTCTTTTCCCCCAAGGTCCTCTGGTGGATCACGTGCCCCGAGACACCAGGCCGTGTTTAAATTTTAACTGCTTGGAGACCGTCCCACACACAGGTCAGGAGCTGTGGCGGCCTCTCCGAAAAGGACCGAGCATGGCGGGGTGAAAAGAAAAACCCTTTTGCCCGGCAAAGGGGGTGTGCAATAACGGTAGACGGTAGGCTGGGCACTTCCCCTTTCCCGGCAATGTCTTTTAACCTTGTCGTCCAGAAAATTTTTAAGAGTACCGGGTCTGGACGCCGTGAAAAAGGTCGGGTTGAGTTCGCACTTCCGCCTTTTCACCTGCTTCTTCCCGCCTGGCTGCCCTTGCAGGCAGCTCGGCCTCCCCCCCGTTCATTTTGGGCGTGGCAACACCTGGTATTCCACCCTCCCTTTCTCCAGCGACTGGGGAGCGCGCAATGCCATTACGATACGAAGTAACACATGGGCCCGACAAAAGTGGTGGGACCCCGGGGTGTTGAGCCACCGAAAAGTGGAGGCAGGGAAAGAGCTCGCACCCTCCTTGCCGTTTTGAAGAAGCCCCCAAAATGGTCAGTGCGTGAGCCCTTGTCGCATGAGCATTGGGTGATTTAGTTCGGAAAGATCGTTGGACACTCTGAAACTTGGTCCCCCAGCGCGGAGGGGAGAGGCCAGAGCGCACGGAGCCTTTCTCCCCGTCAAATCCCCAAGGCCCGCAGTTTCCAATTTAATCGGTCTTCATTAGGCAGTGGTTCGGGTCCAGGCTAGTGCAAGGCGGACCTCAGCTTCAGGGTGCATCATTCGGGAAGTCGGGGTGTGTTGAAAACTGTGCCGGGGAAGGGAGAGGAGGGGAGGTATTCTAGCACCGACGTCCTGCCTTTGGGAAAGAGGTTGGGGTGAATTTGGGCGTTGAGGGTTGTGGTTTTCTGTGCCCCTCAAAACCCGAGGCTTGGGAACTCAAGGCTCCCATCCACTTGGGCGGGGGGGCCACCCCAATTGACCTCGCTTAAGGCCATCCAAAAATGAACAACAGTTACTGGGTGGCCACCCTCCTCGATCCCCGGTACAAAACAAAACTCGCATTTCCTTCCACCACCCAAAAAAGAGGTAAAATGCAGGAAATGGAGACCTTGGATTGTTCAAATGGGACATCTGTTTCTTGCTTCCGTTCTTCAAAAGTCCGGTGGAAACCGCCGCGAGTGCCAAGTTTTTCCAGAGCGGCGGGCCACCGGGGGAGCAGCGGCAAGGTGGCGAAGCCTAATGGGGGACTCTGGCAATCTTTATTTACCAACCCCCCCAAAGCTGCAAGCAGGCCCCAATACAACACCCCGAGACAGCTTAAGATCATGGTGCACGATTCTGCGTCTAACACCCTGTTTTTGTAAGTTTCCGGACCAATAGATTCTGGGTATCCAAATGGGAATGGCCCAGCTGGTCGCCCACGCCATAGGGTGTTGTCCCGCCCCGCAGCAGCCGGACCTTTCCAGCACAGCCGGAGGAGCTTAAAAACAAACGCAACCGGGCTTTTAAGTTTGGGAATCGTTTGCTTTTGTGAAAAGATGGTTCGATGTGGGGCCCCTTGCCGAGGACCATTAGTCGGGGGCATTCACTTCCCCCAAACGAAATGGCCTCGTTATTTTTAAAAGTTTTTTCTTTACTGCAATTTTTTACTCAACCCCAGTATTTTGTGGTTTTGCTTTTGAGGGGGGATTTTAAAAAAAAGGTTTTGCCAAAAAATTTCCTTTACCCTTTTTTCCCGAATTTTTCCCCGGGTTTAATGTTTTGGGGTCTGTTGCCTCACAATTTTTAACAGTGGGTGAGAAGTCTTTTTTAATTTTTTGGGGGTCATATTGTTGTGAGGAACAGCAAAAATATGGTCCTTTTGGGCGAAAGTGGGGGGTTTTTGGGGCTTTCTCCCCACTTTTCACAGTGTGGGTTTTTTTTTTAAATTTTTGGGGGGGCGCGGGGTTTAAAACAGCTTACTAAAGGGCCCCTTCTAAAAAAATGGGGGTTTCAATAGAAAATTTGCTTAACAAAGCAAGTGGCTTGGGGGAGTTTTTTTTTTGGGGGGCATTTTTCGGATGGCTATTAAGGGCCTATTCTTTTTTTTTTCTAAACAGACGCTTCCATTGGCCAAGTGGCTCAAGGGTCAGCTTGAATTTTTGGGGGCTTTTGGGTGTGACATGAGCAAACAGGCCCCCATTCTAAAAAAGGGGTTTTTAACAGTTTGCTTTAATGGCAAAAGTGGGGTCAAGGGTGATGGTGCTTTGAAAACAGGGAATAGGGGGGACCGATGGGCCTTTGAAAGACTTTTTTTTCCCGATCAACAGAGCTATCAACCCTTTATTGAGAAAACCCTTTTAAAAACAATTAAAAAGAGAAACAAAGAAGGGGGATTCCTCCGTTTTTTTGTTTTTAGTTTGTCTAAAAAACCTGATGACAAAATAGGTTAAAAAAATTTTCTCTGGTTGTACAAGGGGGTCAGGAAAACTTGACCAGAGTGGGGGTTTTTTGGGTGGAGTATGGGCCGGACGAGAAAAAGTACAGGGGACCTTTCCCCCAGCCGTTTGGGAAAAAAGGAAAAGAATGCCAAGAAAGGGCCTGGGTGTAACAGGGGGTTTTAAACCCCAGTATTTTTCCAAATGAAGCTCAATTGGTCCAATCATACGGAGGGGCAAGCGCTACGCAGGTATTGTTTTAAATGAGGGGGGCTATTTTCCCCCAACCCCCCCACTTCCCCTTTACACATATTTTCGTTTTTGAGTAATCAGGGCATTTTAACCTGCTTGTTAATAGATGAGCTTCCCCCCGCCCCCCCCCGTAACTCCCGGCCCTGGGTCATGCTGTGGCCCAGGCGGGATTCAATGTCCCGGAAACTAAAATGGTGGGTTTAAGACTCCTTTTTCGGCCTTTTTAAATATGGGGGTTATGCAGGGTTTTGGGGTTGTGTGGGCAGGGGCAGGTATAGTCAATGTCCGTGAAACTAAAATTTGGGGGTGAAAAACTCCTTTTTCCCGGACTTTTTAATCTGGGGTTTAGGTTTTGGGGTCATGCTTTTGGGCCAGGAAAGGGGATAGTAAATTTTTCCAGTGAAATAAATGGTGGTTGCGCTCCTTTTCCGGCACTTTTTAAAAGTGGGGGCATGCAGGTTTGGGGGGTCATGCTGTGGCCCGGGCGGTATAGTCAATGTCCCGTTCAAATAAATGGTGTTGAAAGACTCCTTTTTCTGGCACTTTTTAAATGTGGGGGGTTTTTGCAGGTTTGGGGCTCATGCTGGTTCCAGGACAGGGATATTCAATGTCAGTTCAAGTTAAATGATGGTTCATTTTTATACTGCCTTTTGGCCCTTTTTAATTTGTGGGGGATGCAGGTTTAGGGTCAAAGCTGTGGACAAGCAGGGATGTAAAGGTGGTGGATTTTTTTCTGTGGTTTTATAGCCCAATGTTGTGCCAAGAGTAGCAGGGGATCCATTTGACTGTTTTGGATGTTAAATTTCCCGCTTTCCAGCCCTGTTTGGGTGTAGAATGAAAGGGGGGGTTCTCCCCATAGACTTTAATGGCATCGGGATGATCGATTGAATCGAAAAAACCTTTATCGATGGTGGCCGATATCGACTATCGTCGATGTCGTAGCCAACGTAAACGCTCAACACTGAAACAGCTATCGTCTTGATGCGGCTCCCGCCCACCCAACAGAGTCGCTGCCCTGGCAGTCCGGGCAGAGCTTTTTCCAGGCCAAAACTCCGGTGTCTATGGACGAAATTTGATGGGGACCCTGGCCTGCGGGGCTTCATCACCCCTGTCTCTCCAGTGGAAAATATGGGGCCCGGCGGGTTTTCCCTGAAAGGTTAAGTGGCCTTCATGGTAAGTCTGCTTTTGGGGGGCCTGCCGGGGACTCCGTTTGGACCGGATGCCCGTCACGGTGACCTGGGGTATTTTCTTCAGGAGTTCCGAAGTGTGTTCGGGGAACCCCGGGCACCAAATCCTCAGGGAAACCGCTTTTGCGAACCCCCAAAAGGGGAACTCCTCCGAGGAGACTCGCCGTGAAATTTTTCCCCACTCTGTTTCCATTTCATGGAAGGGATCAGCTTTAGCGCACTTTCAAAAAAGGGCCTCTCCCCCAGATTAAGGATGCCCTTTCCCCCCGGGCCCCTCCGCTTCATTGAGTGAGCTGACCACTGGCGACTCCGCAAGAACTGACTCGACACGTGGGGCACCTATCCTTATTGCGGCAGTCCCGAAACCTCCTCGGGTTTGCCCCGTTTCCATCCGAACGCCGGGAAACGCATGCCCCTGGGGTTCGTGGGAGGGCATCCTAGGTGTGAAAACCTTCTCCTGGCTTTGCTCCCAATTGGGTCCAACAAAAAATTCCCGGGATCCGTTTCAATGGCGGGCCTTCTTGGTTTCCCGACCCCGGGAATTTTATGGTTTCTGCTTTTGTGGCCAAGTATCGTCTCCGGTGTCCGCTTAGACCAACCCTTGGTCATCTTTCCGTTGTGGCAAAACTCTTGAGTGACCCATCCTGTTCCAGACGGAACCGGGGGCCCTTTCAAGTCGGACCCACAACGGGAAGATCGCATTCTTCGTGCACCCCCTCTTCCAGCTGTCCCCCTGGGGCTTCCGTGGCTCAGGTCACGCCCCCCCCATGCTCGACTGGAAGACGGCAAATTTTTTGTGTTGGGGTCGAGATTACCATCTCACTGTTATCGGCCCCTGCCCGGTGCACCCATTCCTCCCGGTCTCCCTCAACCCCTTCCGGGCTTGCCACCACCGATCAGGACTTTCGGGACGTCTTCCCCAAGAAGCAGGCAGACTCTCTCCTCCCCATTGTCCTACAATGTCCTATAACCTCTCCCGGGACTATCCACCCCAGGTAGGGTCTTCCACTCTCGGTACCCAGACTCAGGCATGTCGGCCTACATTAAAGAAAATTTACAGAAGGGCTTCACCAAAATCTACTTCTCCGGCGGGTCCCGGTTCTTCTTTGTGGGAAAAGAAGGACGGTTCCTTACGTCCCTGCATCGACTCCGGGTCTCAACAAAATCACGTCAAAAATCGGTATCCTTTCCCTGATTATAAACTCTTCGATCGTCTAGGGAGCAAAGTCTTCTCCAATTTGGGTTTTGCGGGGCCTTAATCTCACCCGGGGAAATCCGAGAAGGCGACGAATGGAAGAGGGCCTTTCAATACCGGAGGGCACTTTGGGTATTTAGTGAGCCCTTGGCTTTTGAAACGTGTCAGCGTCTTCCAAGAATTTGTCAATGACTTTTTTTTGATATCTTCGTATGTTTTCGTGGTTGTCTATTTGGGATGACATCTGGGGGTTTTGCCTATCTGGAGTCCCCCCAATCGCATTGCCCAACCCAAAACGCCTCGGAGAACCATTTTATGCAAACTAAAAAGTGCGTTTCACAAACCCACTCCCCTCCTCGATATATCATCTGGGACAAAGGCCTGCAGATGGACCCCACTAAACTCTCTCCGTTCTACACGGGCCACGCCCTGGGCCTCCGGGCCAACAGCGCTTCTTGGGCTTTGAAATTACTCAGGCTTTCATCCCACATTTTTCCGCGTTGGTGGCACCGATTTGGCTCTTACCAAAAAGCAGCCAACCTGAAACTGTGGCCCCCACCCCCCGAAAAGCCTTTCCAAGCGAAAGCAGTTTTGCCTCTGCACCTGTGTTGTCGCGCCCTGATACCGAGAAGGCCCTTCTTCTTAGAAGTAGGCCTTTTCCCGGGGGGGGGGGGGCAGTTTCCCCCAAAAGGACCCAAAGGCAAGACTCGAACGTGGTTTTTTTTTCCAGAACATTTTCACCGGCAGAGGGAAACATACCACGGGGATCGGATTTAGGAATTTAAGCCGCTCGGGGAAGTGGCCCCCACCCCCCCTAAGGGTGCTCGATATCCTGGAATATTTAACAACCCCAAAAATCTCCTCTCCTTTCCAGACACGCAACCCTCCCCCATGTCAAGCAAGGTGGTCTCGTTCTTCGCCCGGTTCAATTAAGTTATCCATTTTCCCCCGGGAGAGAGAACGTCAAGGCTGATGTTCCCTCCCCCTGCCTCGATGTAAGGAGGGGAAAAGGAGGCCGTTCCTCGGGACATCTACCTCCAGAATGTCTGTATCGCACTCCCGAGCCCTCCAAAGGTTCCTCCGTAAGACGTATGGCTAAGGATTGAAAAAGGGGCCACGGCCCCCTATTGCTGGACAAGGGGTTTGGGGGGGTTATCTCCCGGTTTATGCTGGCCCATCTTCGCTAAAGAGTTCGTGGCCTGTACCACCTGTGCCCCCCAATAAATCACCCCCCAAAACCCGCAATTTACTCCAACCTTCCCGGGTTTCCCAACATCCCGGGGGCCCCATTGCCATGGACTTCATCACCGATCGCCTCCCTCTGTAATATGGGTTTTTCTGGGTGGGGCCCCTGACCGTTTTTTTTCCCAAAAGGGACACTTCATTCCCCCGCGGTCTACCTTTTGCTCCTCGACTCGTCAACTATTTTTATAAAAATATCTACGTCGCATGGGCTTCCCCTCCATATTTTCTCGGGTCGGGGAGTTCAATTCGTCTCAAAGGGTTTTTGGGGGGGGGGAAAGGCCCTTTTTTCTCCTACAATGGAACCCGGATTTCTCTTCCGCGTACCACCCCAATTAAAGGGCAAGTGGGAGAGTGAACCAAGTTTTGGGGACCCATCTTTCCCCACTTCGTATCCGCAAGCAAGATGATTGGTCCGGTCCCCATTTCCGGGCGGGGTTTTCAATAATTCCCCTGGACTCTGATTCGCTGGGGGGTCCCCCTTCTTTTTTCTTCGGTTTTTGGCATCCCGCCCACCCCTTCCGCTGCCCTCTTCCTCCTCCAATTCCCTGCGGTGGATTTTTGTCCTGACCTATCTGGCCCGTTTTGGAAGGAGAAACGCCAAAACCTTCTCCCGGCCTTTGGCTCATGAAAAGGCCCAAGCGGACAAGAAAAAAGACCCCCTTCCTTTTTTTGTCCCGTGGGGGTGAGGATGGGTGTCCGCCATAGTCCCTTTAAAATCCCCCCTACAAGCTGGGTCCCCGGTTTTAGGCCCTTTTAAATCCTCAGGGGCAACAATCCGGGGGCCTACAAGCTCCTGCCGCCCCTTATCCCGCCCAAAATCCTTCCCTTGTTCCCTACTGAAACCCGGGGCACCAAAAACGGTTGTCCCCGCTGTGGTTTCCCCCCGTCTCCCCTAGCTGACTCCACCAAGTTTTTGCCGTCAAAGATATTTTAGCTAGAAGAGGGTTAGGGGGGGGATGATTTTTTTTTGGTCGACTGGAAGGGTTTGGGGGCCGGAGGGGAGGTCGTGGGGCCGGGGAAACATCCTAAATCAGGGTCTCTTTTCTGGTTTATGCGGGCCAGAAAAGGGGGGAAAGGGCCCAAAGGGGGGGATGTTATGGGGGTCCCTGCGACCCCCAGTGTTCAGGACAACCTGCACCCCGCACGTCCCCCGCTGCGGCCGGGGGCCACAGCCCGGTAGCGGGCGTGGGGCACCCGGCAGCTCTATGCCCACTTATTACCAAAGCCCCCGTTTCCGTCCCGGGGAAATTTAAAGGGACAGTGCACCGGTGATTGGTCTCACCGGGCGCTGACCCTATTTAAGCTCTGCCCCTTCCTGAGCACCTTGCCGAATCGATAGTGCCCTGTTCCTTGAGAGGAAGCGTTCCTGAGTGTCTTGTCGTCTACTGTGTACCGCACCTTCTGCCTCCGTCCCTTGACCACGAACCATTGCCGCCTTTCCTGACATTCTGCCTGTTCCCGACTACGAACCACTGCCGCCTGCACTGATCTTCTGCTTGTCCCCGACTACGATCCTGCTTCACGATTCTGTACCGCGCAACACCTCGGCTGCCACCGCAAGCAAGTCACGTCAGGGGTAGCGACCTGGTAGTAATCCGCCGCAGCAAGTCCATCCCGCTTTGCGGCGGGCTCTGGTGAAAACCGGACTTCGCTCCCTGGCGTGGCTTACGCCATCGCTTGTGGTGGTTCAGAGGATCCACTACCATATCCGATACAGAGCGCACGTGTGAAGGATACAATCACAATAATAGAAACTGGGAATATCTACATGAAAAACTATTACATAATCATTCATACACTGTTCTTATTATCGCATCGGAAAGCACAATCTATAAAAGAATCGTCTCTACCCCAATACAGGTGGTAACATAATTAGCGATTGATAAATAGAAGGCATAAAACCTATAAGATAAATAGATAAAAAAATGAAACAAATACAAATATATAAATAAAGTGAACTACTCTACAGCCAGAAAGAAATACCTCAAAGTGATGCTAAAATATGTGCCTAAAATGTGTTGCTAAAATGATTACCTACTATGTAAGTATATAATGTGTATATGAAATAAACGAATGTGTATAGTGAATTATGGTAAGTGAACCTAAATAAAAATGATATTTAATATATAAGTTCTACGGCTTCATTTAATCCCTTGGGGTTTACTGTCAGTAAAGTGAACATCCAAAAAGACCTCCATGTTTTGTAACAGCTGGAATCTATTGTTAGTCCTGATGATGATATTCCTTAAAATGCTTGTACATCGCCTTTTGTATGCATGACCTGTGCCTGTTTAAGTGCAAATGCAGTGGGCGTGTGGTTCTACCCACATATTGGAGTTTACATTCACACTGAATAATGTAAATGACAAATGAACTCTTGCAGTTTAGATGATACTTAATTTTAAAAGAACCACTACTGCTAAAATCCCCAGCCATAATGATAGAAGTACAACACAGACATGAGCTGTTCCCACACGGACTACTTCCTTGATTTAGTCCTTCGTTGGGTTTAACTTCATCGGGACCCCGTACCAAACTAGGGGCCACCATGTTTTTTTATATTAGGTGCTCTTCTAAATATCAAATTAGGTCGTTTGGGTACTATTTTCTGTAAAAAGGGATCTTTTTGTATTATGTATAGGGATGAGCGATTATAATCGACAAAGTTGAAATCGGCACAGTATTTAGGTTGATCGGAAATTTCCGATCACGCGATATTTTAGGTGAGAATCTGCACATAATCTATTACTGTTGCGCCATTTTCGGCTCTTCCTTTCATTTTGGCGGCCAGCAAATCAGCTTAGATTATAGAGCAGGGTGAGCTGGGTGTGCGACGTCATGACTGTGATGTGTATGGTTGTCATTGGCTGGAAAAATCAAATGACCTCGTTTTGCATAGAACAGCGTTTCCTGTTCATCATCAGTGTTTCAGTGTCTCTCACTAGAGCAGAACGTGTGCTAGTTCTTTGTCAATACAGCTCAGCTCAGCTCAGAGACACAGTTCTCTTTATTCATACAGACAACTATGCTTTTAGCTGGGAACATTAGAACATAGGTAAATTAGAGAATTTCAGCTCTTAGTTAGTTAGACAGAGACTTTTAAAGAAGCATCTAGCACTGTACAGCCGAGGGGGTGGGTGGTGGGGAGATCAGGCGAATACAGACAGACAGGCAGGCTTTTGAAAAGAGAGTGTATATTGTGCAGCCCAGACTCTGCTTTGAACCTGCATTGAAATGGCTTTTTATTTTACCAGTTTTTGGACAGCACACCTCGCACCTGAGGTGAAATAATACCTTTTATTTTGTGCAGCCCAGCCTTGTTCAAAGACCCACCTTGTACTTACATTAGGATACAGAAATTTTCTAGTAACTGCTGTTGTATTTCATTGGTGCAAAACCCAACTTTTATTATCCGTATAACTTTTAAATAGTTTTTTTTCACTTTGGCGCAGCCCAGTTTTGTTCAAAGACCCACCTTGTACTTATATTAGGATACAGAAATTTGCTATTAAATTCAGGTATATTTCATAGGTGCAAAAACCCACCTTTTATTATCCGTATAATTTTTAAAAAGGTGTTTTTCACTTTGGAGAGCCCAGTTTGTTCAAAGACCCACCCTTTTACTTAATTAGGATACAGAAATTTGCTAGTAATTGAAGGTGTATTTCATTGGTGCAAAAAACACCTTTTATTATCTGTATAAATTTTAAATAGCTGTTTTTCACTTTGGTGCGGCCCAGTTTTGTTCAAAGAGCCACCTTTTACTTAAATTTGAATACAAAATTTTTTAGTAATGCTGTTGTATTTAATTGGTGCAAAACCCACCTTTTTTATCCGTATAACTTTTAAATATCTGTATTGCACTTTTGTTTTCTCCTGTTTTTTTCAAATATCAACTTTGTTTTTATATTTGGATACATAAATTTCGTAGTTACTGTTGGTGTATTTCATTGGTGCAAAAACCACCGTTTGTTATCCGTATGACTTTTAAATAACTGTATTGCATGTGGTGCGGCCCTAGTTTTTTTCAAATAGCCACGTTGTACGACAATTTTGATAGAAACATTTTCTAGTAATGTTCTCGTTTGTCATTGCTGCAAAAAACGCAATTTCTCATTTCCCTGTAACTTTTGAATATTTTATTGCCGCTCGGTGAATCTCAGTTTGGCGCAGATAGCGCACTTGTATGATAGTTTGTTGAAAATTATCAAATTTCCCAGTCCTACTGGGCAGTTGTATATCCCTGGAACTGAAGGAAGAACACTGTTGATTTGATCTTACGGTTCTTCCACCAGACCGCATTTCACAGGTATTCGCTAGAAACAATTCAGTTTCTAATCCTAGTTGGCTGTAGGCAATTCGAGGGATTTAAGAATAGCTTCGATTTGCCGTCTTTCAATAAGAGACTGTCAAAAACTCTTCCATACCTTCTTAAATTTTTATCTTACTGAACATGGAGCGAAATGCAGGTGGTAAGCGAGCAAAGAGGGGAGTAGGACATGGAGGTAGAGGTACGAGAGAAGGTGCTCCTTCCAGTGTTGGCGACACACCGCAACCAGGGACCGTCGGTTGCAGGACCGTCAGGCCTGCATCGCTGGGTCAGGGCCCTGTGAATCTCAGAAACGAACAGCGTCGCTGTCATGATTGTGCCTGACACACCCCCAGCTTTTGGCTCTGGTCGCCGGCCACAGACGTTGCGGCGAAAACCATGGTTTCTGACATAACACCTTACATTTGTGTTTTCTAGTGTGAATTTGGTCTTTCTCCCTGCATTTTTGATTGATTTCTGGCCAACGCCCGTGGTCAGGAATCTTCCAGCACTCCACTGGTTAAGCTTGCTCCTTGTTTGTTTCGGTTATTGACAGCCCTTTGCTCCTATCAGGTCTTCTGTTACTTCCACCCATTACCTTCATCCTTTTGGTTTCTGGCAGGTATTTAAGAGCTGTTATAGCTCTTCCCCTTGCCTGCTATAGGTTTTTGCTCCCTGTGGTACGCCTGCTGGTACGCCTGCTGCCTGCTGCTCCTTATTGTTACCTGAACTTTGGCTTGCTTCTGACTATTCTTCTGCCTCCTGTTTCTGTACTGCGTCTCCCGGCTGTTACCTGACCTTTGGCTTGAACTCCGTTTATCCCTTGTCTCATGTTTTTGTACTTCGCTGCCATTTCAGTTACCAACTTTGGACCGTCTGACTACGTGTATTTGTTCAGTGTTTGTTTGTCCTTATCTGTATTGCACCTTGATTAGTGCAGCCGTCAGTCTTCTGGCTGGGGCCGGCCTATTAAGGAGTCGGGTTCCCAAAAGGCAAAGGGGACGGGGCTGGGACAGTGTCAGGGCCCAAATTGTCTGTTTTCTTGCTGTGTGTCCCCTGACCGATCCTTACAGTCGCCAATTTTGTTCTTCATGGTTAATGCACTCGCATGCTGCAGGTACTAGGGATAGTCTATGTCCAGTTCAACTAAAATGGTGGTTCAAAGACTCCTTTTGCTGGCACTTTTTTAATCTGGGGGTCATGCAGGTTTGGGGTTCATGCTGTGGCCTAGGACAGGTATAGTCAATGTCCAGTTCAACTAAAATGGTGGTTGAAAGACTCCTTTTTTCCGGCACTTTTTAAATCTGGGGGTCCCTGCCAGGTTTGGGGCTTATGCTGTGGCCCAGGACAGGTATAGTCAATGTCCAGTTCAACTAAAAAAGGTGGTTCAAAGACTCCTTTTTCAGGCACTTTTTAATCTGTGGGTCAGACAGTTTTTAGGGTCATGCTGTGGCCCAGGACAGGTATAGTTATTGTCCAGTTCAACTAATATGGTAGTTGAAAGACTCCTTTTTTCCGGAACTTTTTTAATTTTGGGGTCATGAAGGTTTGGGGCTCATGTTGTGGCCCAGGACAGGTATAGTCAATGTCCAGTTCAACTAAAATAGTGGTTGAAATACTCCTTTTTCCAGCACTTTTTAATCTGTGGGTCATGCAGGTTTAAAGGTCATACTGTGGTACAGGACAAGTATAGTCAATGTCCAGTTCACCTAAAATGGTGGTTTAAAGACTCCTTTTTCCGGCACTTTTAAATCTGTGGGTCAGACAGGTTTGATGGTCATACTGTGGTCCAGGACAGGCATAGTAAATGTCCAGTTAAAAAAAAATGGTTGATGAAAGACTCCTTTTTCCATACTTTTTAATCTGTGGGTCAGACAGGTTTAAGGGTCATGCTGCGGTCCAGGACAGGGATAGTCAATGTGCAGTTCAACTAAAATGGTGGTTCAAGTAATATGACTTCCGGGTTCACTTTTTAATTTGTGGGTCATGAAGGTTAAGGGCCATGCTGTGGTACAGGACAGGGATGTGAATAGTCTGTCAGTTTTTTTTTGTGACTCTTGTTGCCTAATTGTCTTGCCTAAGATTAGCACAAAACCCTTTTTTATGTTGTGGATGTTCATTTCCAGCTTCTCCATCCCTGTTTGGGTGTAATAATAAAGGGGTGTTGTTCCTCTCCCAGAGACTTTAATGGTCACCGGCGATTATCTATTATCGGATATCGGCATGATAATTGACAATATCGACTATCGATCCGATGACGATAGTTGACGCAATCGCTCATCACTAATTATGTACCAATATTTTTGCAATACCTGTTTGATTTGTGCATGAGAAGAAAAATATAGGGTGACTAATTTACTCCGACGAAAATTTACTCCGGATCTCTGACATATTTTTATTTTTCAAGATATCTTCCTTGTTTCCCTTTTTTTGTATACTATGCCATCTTTTTGTTGTAAAGATGCAATTTTCTTTTCAGCATCATTTAATATTTTCCGAGGGTAGCCCTACTCAAGAAAACAATTTTTTAAGAGTTCAGTTTGTCTATTACACGTATCATTATCCGAATAGTTTTTTTTGCCACTGTTTTTGCACATATTTTTGTATTTGTCACTTATCCACTTCGATATGTTTATTGCACATACAAACTCTATAACACACAAAACTATTTATATTTCTTGTATATATATATATAATATATATATATTGTGACAACTCACATGCCTCTGGCCGCCATCTTCGGTCGTCCCAGGGGATATTCCCCCTCTGGACCCCCCCCGTCCTTTGGTAGAACGGTTGGCACTTTCAAATAGGACACTTGGACACCGGGTTTCTTTCAGTCTGGCCTTCACCAGCTTTATTTCCTTAGCACAGCACACGTTGTAACAGAAAAAACAGGTAAACAAAACCCTGGCTGTCTGGCCACTCCCTACACATGTAGCGTCCCTCTCTACACAGGGTCTGGACCTAATGTCCAGTCAGACATAGTCCGTTTCACCAGTCTCCACTGGTTTAGGCTTTCAGAGGTCAGCCACCTGCTGGCCTTTAAACCTCTGGGTAAGAGCCTCTCCTCAGCTCTTCGCCGCCCACTTCCAGGAAGCGAACACACCCTCTGTATACCTGAAGGCCCAAGCCTTTTATAGGAAACCCGAGCCCTACCCAAATCCGGGCGGGCCATGGAGAGTAGACGCCCACCCGACACATTTCCCCCCCAATGGCCCGCCCAAGAAAGGCTGAAAGCCCAAAATACACCCAATTGCCAACCCCACTTGGGGGGCTGACAATTTTTGCGGCTGGCTCTTATTCCCCCAAAGGGCCAGATATCCAGGTGGCATTTTTAATAGAGAACTGGGTATAACTCCAATAGTGGCAGAAAAGGAACTCCCGTAGTTCCCTGTCCATACCCCCCATCTGAATAAGGGCCGTGGGTCTTTTCACTCACAAAAACTTCCCCCCAGGATAAAAACCCCAACAAGGGGAATCTGACTCACAATTTTATAGGCGCTTGGTTTTTTGGGGGAACCCCGCCATTTTCCCGGAAATCCCTTTTCCCCCCGTTCCTAAGCCCAGAAAAATACCTCCGATTTCTGCGGACAGAAATCGGTCACCATATTTTCCAATTTCCCTTTTCCCCCTTGGTACCTGTTGCTATGTCAACATCCCCCGCTCATCATCAGGGCAGAGAAAAATTTTTCCCAAAAAAAAACCCTCACATGGGCTAAACCAAGCGCTCACCTCTAACTGCCCAGACAGTTTATTTCCCATTACTATGGTGGCACGACATGCCCCCTTTTGCTGCAAGGATTCCCCACCTTCCCCCCAATGTCATTCACGGGAGTACTCCTGATAACCCCAAGACCACACTATCTGCCTTGTCCCTTTCTCCCAAACAGGGTACCTTTGGGAAATTGTGCCCACTGGGCATGTCTTCACTAATTCGGGGCTCCTATAACAAAAGGCCCCTGGTTATCCCCGCAACCCCTACGCACCGGAAGCGTAAAAGACAGCACACCTCTTGGGTTGTTTCCACCACCCTCAAGGGGCGCCCTGACCAAACCCACTACCGCTTGGTTGCAGGATCTAATGGCCCAAAATTCTCTTTACACCAGGGGCCCCTTGGGCCTCCCTCACCATCTTCTGTTCTTTTGGGTCGATACCCTTAAATTTCTCAACCCTAAAGCTCCGCCTCTTGGCTCCGGCTGTCATTTGGTTCCCACCAGAGGACTCTGTCTACCCCCAGACCCTCAGTGTGGGAACCCCCATGCAGTAGGGGTGATATGGGAAAGTCCTTTTTGCCACCCTTTTCCTTAGGGCGGGGCACGGGTTTTTACAGACAATCTAAAATCAAGGAAAGCCCTGCCTGACCTCGCCCCTTACCAGGTGAGTTTACAATGTCTGAGTCTCGCCCTCCCTCCTTCCCATGACTTACAGCAGTGAGAAGACCCCTTCATTTCCTTTTTCCCTTTTTTTCCCCAAATACCTTGCCGGGTACGGGGTCACTGGCATCACCCGGCTTACCGCCTGCCAAGTATTTGACTTGTGGGGGGCCCCTTGAGGGGCCTTTTTTGCACTACAGGGGGCCGCAAACTGTGTAGCTTGCAACCGGGCCCTTTCCAAATTTAGAGGACACATTCCCCTGTGACAGTTTTCACCTGCACCATTTAGCCGCAGACCTTTGGCACTGGGGAGATGTTTCCTTCCCCTCCCCTACGCTATCTCTAAGGGGGAACTCTCAGTTTTTTATCTGGGTCATCCTGTATCTTTCCTCATCAAGGCGCCCCAATAACCCCTTCTGGGCTCCAACCAACCAAATGGCTGTGTTTTACTTAGTAAATTCAGTACCTTCTCACCCAATAGGGGGCCGCAAAATCTGGCTGGGCAAAGCACCCATATATAATTCATCCCACGTACAACTAATCATCTTTAAAATTTTTCCTCCTTTCCCTTCCAGGAAAAAATTTTTTTCCCTTTTCCCCAGACCCCTGCTCCCTTTCCATCTGGGGATTTAAAAATGCCCCCCTCCCCTTCATAGGGTTTTTGGCATACACCCCCCTCAGCGGTGTTTGCAGCTCCTCTCTTGTCACTGCAGTCTTTGGACCCCTGATTACATTCTGAAATATAGGGGGACACTGGAAAATTTTCCAAGGGGGACACAATAAGCATGACTTTTCTCTTCACCCCCTT